>JARSSU010002258.1:0-26941 GCA_029619165.1 Eurosta solidaginis
GTAGACGAGCGTCTCGTCGCTATCCGAATAAAAGCAAAATTTTTTAATATATCATTCATCTGCGCCCATGCGCCGACAGAGGAGAAAGACGATGAGGAGAAAGACACTTTTTATGAACAATTAGAACGCACATACGAGCGCTGCCCCCGTCATGATATAAAAGTCGTGCTTGGCGACTTTAACGCCAGGGTGGGCAAAGAAGGTGTTTTTGGCCCTACAGTCGGAAAGTTCAGCCTACACAATGAAACTTCTCCTAACGGACTGAGGCTGACTGACTTTGCCGGTGCTCGAAACATGGTCATATCCAGCACGAGGTTCATGCATAAAAAGATCCAAAGCACTTCGTACTGCCGCCGAGGAAAAAATTGGTTACCGGCGGCCACGAAAAAACAACTGGTATGATGAAGAATGCCGAGTTGCAACCGAAAGAAAAGACGCTGCCTACAGGGCTACGTTAAAAGCGAGCGCGACAAGAGGAATGTGTGAACGCTATCGTGAGTTGAAAAGGGAAGCGAGATGCCTTTTCAGGAAGAAAAAAGCAGAAGAAGAAAGGCGTGAGTGCGAGGAGTTTGAGATGCTAACCACCAGGAATAACGCCCGAAAATTCTACCAAAAAATACGGCGACAGACGGAAGGTTTTAAGACCGGGGCAAACTCCTGTAGGAACGAAAACGGCGACCTTGTAACTGATGTCCAGAGGCAGCAATTCACCGCGCAGAGATGAAGAACCCGATCCCGCAATCGATGATGATGGAATATATGTCCCCCCGCCCGATTATGACGAAGTTAGAATAGCAATAACCAGATTGAAAAACAACAAGGCCGTGGGCGCTGATGGATTGCCTGCGGAGCTATTCAAGTTCGGCGGCGAGGAGTTGGTAAGGCGCATGCAGCAGCTTCTTAGCAAAATATGGGATGGAATCTAAGTGTTCTTTGCCCAGTCCACAAGAAGGGGGATACTGCACCAACTGCACCAACTATCGTGGAGTCAGCCATTCAAGTGTATTGTGCGAAAGATTGAAGCCCACCGTGAACCGGCTGATTGGACCTTATCAGTGCGGCTTCAGACCTGGTAAATCTACCATCGACCAGATTTTCACAATGCGCCAAATCTTGGAAAAAACCCGTGAAAAGAGAATCGACACACATCACCTCTTCGTCGAATTTAAAGAGGCCGCCTTCGACAGCACGAAAAGGAGCTGCCTATATGCCGCTATGTCTGAATTTGGTTTCCCCGCAAAACTTATACGGCTGTGCAAAATGACGTTGAGCAACACCATCAGCTCAGTCAGAATTGGGAAGGACCTCTACGAGCCGTTCGAAACTAAACGAGGTTTCAGACAGGGTGACCCCCTATCGTGCGATTTCTTTAATTTGATGCTGGAGAAAATTATACTAGCTGCAGAACTTAACCGCACTGGAACAATATACTATAAAATCGTGCAATTACTGGCATATGCTGATGACATTGATATCATCGGCCTAAACACCCGCGCTGTTAGTTCTGCTTACTCTTGACTGGAAAAAGAAGCGGTAAAGATGGGTTTGATGGTGAATGAGGACAAAACGAAGTACCTGCTGTCATCGAGCAAAGAGTCAGCGCATACGCGCCTTGGCAACCACGCTGCTGTTGGCAGCCATAATTTCGAAATAGTAAAAGACTTCGTTTATTTGGGAACCAGCATCAACGCTAGCAACAACATCAGCACTGAAATCCAGCGAAGAATCAATCTTGCCAATAAATGCTAATTTGGACTAGGTAGGCAATTGAAAAGTAAAGTCCTCTCTCGGCGAACGAAAATCATACTCTACAAGTCACTTATCGTACCCGTCCTGCTATATGGGGCAGAAGCATGGACCATGACAACAGCAGATGAAGCGGCTTTGGGAGTGTTCGAGAGGAAAGTTCTTCGAAAGATTTATGGACCTCTACGCGTTGGCGACGGCGAGTACGAAGAAGATTTAATGATGAGCTGTGCGAGCTATACGCAGACATCAACATAGTCCAGCGAATTAAAACGCAGCGGCTGCGCTGGCTAGGCCATGTTATGCGAATGAAAGATGATGCTCCGGCCAAGAAAGTGTTTCTATCGGAACCCGCCTATGGAAGCAGAGGTAGAGGGCGGCCCCCACTCCGTTGGAAGGACCAGGTGCAAAACGATTTAAACTTCCTTGGTGTGACCAATTGGCGGCGGTTGGCGGAGCGAAGGTGCGACTGGCGCGCCTTGTTGGACGGCCATAACCGTTTAGACGGTTAAGCGCCAATTAAGTAAGTAAGTAATATTTTTCCATGTCCCGCAGCGTTGTCTTAGGAATAACGATCTTTTTTCCTTAAAACAAGTCAGAAGTAGTTATGCTAGAAATGCACCTATCTATAGAGCTTTAAGGGAACTTAACACTCCATCGGGTTCTTTTACCACTGATTTAGTTAGCTCTAAAGCCAAATTTGTAGCATCACTACTTGTAAGTTTTGATTAATGTTGTAATTTTATAATCGTGTAATATTTATATTGATCATTTAACATTTACTATTTATACTAAGCACAAAAAAAAATCTAAAGTTTTGTCATTAGTCTGTAAGTGCACTCTCGTCATGTAAGGCTACAAATAAATAAATAAATATATAAATAAATTTGCAACTAGCCAATCAATCAAATTCCATTAGTATTCATATAAATTGCGGATTAAATCAACATTAAGTCAAAAGCCTTTGATACGGTCATCAATGGCACGCTACTGCAAACCCGGGGGGGTCTTCCCTTCCCCCAAGTCTTAAAAGGTGGACCGCAAATTTTCTGTCTGGTCGGCAAGCATCGGTGCAATTCAGGAATGTAACACCCAAGACAAGAAGAATTAAAGAATGGGTGCCATAGGGTGGTGTCCTATCTCCACTTTTGTTTAATTTCTACATATCATAGCTACCTTCACCACCAGAGGGAGTCACTATCGTTTCCTAAGCCGATGACTGCACAATAATGGCCACAGGCCCAGGCGCACAGATCGATAAGCTTTGTAAAAAGATAAACAGCTACTACCGACTGCCGACTCTCTTACACAGCAAAATCTTGGGTGTGACGTTCAATCAGGATCTACGTTTTGGAGAACAAGTGTACCGAAAACCCAGAGCCGTAATAAAATCCTCAAATCTCTTTCCGGCAGTACTTGGGGTAAATATAAATAAACGCTCATTACCACTTACAAATCAATTGGCCAGCCGATTGCATGCTACGCGTCCCAGATATGGTCGCCAAGCCTAAAGGCTACTCTCTGTAAGAAGTTACAGGCATGCCAAAATACCGCCCTTAGAACCGCTACGGGCTGTCTTCTTATGTCCCCAGAACACCATCTACATAATGAGGCGAGAATACTCCCCATTAGGGAGAGAAATGAAATGCTAACCAAACAGTTTCCGTTGAATGCCGGAAACCTAGGCATCCCAACAGACATCTGATTGATGAGACTACACCAGGGGCTTAAGGGATCATCTCCGTAAGTATTATGAGGAAAAACGGCACCTGAGAACACAGCCGTAGGAAGCTAAAAAGCACAAGCAGGTCCTCACTTATATCCACAAACAGGCGACAAAATCAATGTCCTGCTTGAAATGTATCCTCGCATGACACCAACCATCTCTTTAACTGTATTATGGAGCCAACGTCTATAATACTCCTCTCATTATTGTTGAAACAGCAAGTTTCCTTGGACTCCCATTAGAGGACATTGATGAACATTTGTGATTGGTCGCACCTATTAGATGGGGCGAAGCATTGTTTCAACAACAACAGCAGCAAAGTGATGCATCGAAACCATTCGCAGAACGGCAAATTATATTTTTAACTTACGAGTGAACTTGACATGAGGGGTTAAACCCATGTAATTTTGAGAAATTTTTTAAACTAAAAAAATGCTGTTCTGCAAATGCGTCTTATAGCCCTAATTTTCATAAGTCCATAAAATAGCTACTGTTAAAACCCAAAATCAAAATTCAGCAATATTATGTCTTTGCTTAATAAAACATTTTCTGCATTTTTAACCATTTATGTAAAGGACGCATTTAAAAAAATGTTTTTTTTTATACTCAGCTAAGCAGGGCTCACAGAGTATATTAATTTTGTTCGCATAACGGTACCCCGTAACGGCATAAACTAATCGAGATAGATATAGACTTCTATATATCAAAATGATATGGGCGTAAAAAGAAATTCATTTAGCCATGTCCGCCCGTCCGTCCGTCCGTCTGTCTGTTCGTGAACACGACAACTTAAGTAAATCTTAATGAAATTTGGTTTAAGTTCCTGAGCACTCATCTCAGATCGCTGTTTAAAATGAAAGAAATCGGACTATAACCACACCCACTTTTTCGATATCGAAAATTTCGAAAAACCGAAAAAGTGCGAAAATTCATTACCAAAGACCGACAAAGCGATGAAACTTTGCAGGTGGGTTGACCTTATGACGCAGAATAGAAAATTAGTAAAATTTTGGACAACGGGCGTGGCACCTCCCACTTTTAATAGGGGGTAATTTACAAGTTTTCCAAGCTATAATTTGGCAGTAGTTGAAGATATCATGATGAAATTTGGCAGGATCGGAACTCCTATTACTATATATGTTCTAAATAAAAATTAGCAAATTCGAATGACGAACACGACCAATTAAAAAAAAATTTAAAAGTCAAATTTTAACAAAAATTTAATATCTTTATAGTATGTAAGTAAATTATGTCCAGATTAAACTCTAGTAATGATACTTTGCTACAAAATACAAAAATAAAAGAAATGTTTAAAATGGCCGCGGCTCTGCCCTTTTTCATTTAATTTGTCTAGAATACTTTTAATGCCATAAGTCGAACAAAAATTCACCTATCATTGTGAAGGGGTATAGCTGCTATGACGATAACTGTTTTCTGTGAAAATGGGTGAAATCGATTGAAGCCAAGCCCAGTTTTTATGCGCAGTCGACCGTCTATCCTTCCGCTCGGCCTTTAACACAATAACTTGAGTAAACATCGATATATCTTTACTAAACTTAGTTCACGTATTTACCTGAACTCACTTTATCTTGGTATTAAAAATGGGCGAAATCCGACTATGACCACGCCCACATTTCGATATCGAAATTTTCGAAAAATTAAAAGAATGCCATAATTCTGCACCAAATACGAAAAAATGGATGAAGCATTGCGATTGGATTGGTTTTTTAACGAAAAATATAACTTTAGAAAAAACTTTGTAAAATGGGTACCATATTAAGTAGAAGAAAATGAAAAAGTTCTTCAGGGCGAAATCAAAAGCTCTTGGAATCATGGCAGGAATACTGTTCGTGGTATTACATATATAAATAAATTTGCAGTACCCGACAGATGGTGTTCTGGGTCACCCTAGTCCACATTTTGGTCGATATCTCGAAAACGCCTTCACATGTACAACTAGGGGCAACTTCCTTTTAAACCCCTCATTAATACCTTTAATTTGAAACCCATATCATACAAACACATTCTGGAGTCATCCCTGGTCCACCTTTATGGCGATATCTCGAAAATGCGTCCACCTATAGAACTAAGGTCCACTCCATTTTAAAATACTCATTAACACCTCTCATTTGATATTCATATCGTACGAACACATTATAGAGTCACCCCTGGTCCACCTTTATGACGATATCCGAAAAGGCATCCACCTATCGAACTAAGGCACACTCCCTATTAAAATACTCATTAACTCCTTTCATTTGATGCCCATAGCATACAACCACATTCTAGAGTCACCCCTGGTCCACCCTTATGGCGATATCTAGAAAAGGCATCCACCTATAGAACTAAGGCCCTCTCCCTTTTAAAATACTCATTAACACCTTTCATTTGATACCCTTATCGTACAAACACATTCTAGAGTCACCCCTGGTCCACAGTTATGGCGATATCCCGAAATGGCGTCCACCTATAGAACTATGGCCACTCCCTTTCAATATACTCTTTAATACCTTCCATTTGATGCCCATGTCATACAAACACATTCCAGGGTTACCCTAGGTTCGTTTTCCTACATGGTGATTTTCCCTTATTTTGTCTCCAAAACTCTCAGCTGAGTATGTAATGTTCGGTTACACCCGAACTTAGCCTTCCTTACTTTTTTGTATATGTTTATCTGTCATTCCATCCCTTCAAACTGAATTCAACAATCGTTTTTACATTAGTCTGTCTGTTATTTTCTCCATCCGATAGCAATAACAATATACATGGAGTATACGTATACATAGTGTGTATGTGGCCCTGCGAACTAGTAGACAATTATGTATATGAATTTCGCTCAATATACTGCATTGGCGGATCCACGAGGGGAAACTGGGGGAGAGTTTCCACCCATATCCATTGAAACTCTAAAAATCTGTGGTTGGATACCAATTTTTTACTAAAAACAATTGTTTTTTCCAAAATGGAAATGAGTTTTCGTTTCAGGATTGTTGAGATGATTTATGTTGTGTAGAAATGTATTTATTTATCAAACGAAGGTATATAAACTTATAGGAATATTTGAATAAAGTTATTAAATTTTTTTAATTATTCGTGTGTCGGAACGTGACTTATTTCGCAATTGTATTGGGACATCTCCTCGCTTCCACGTCTTTGATCAAAAAGAACCTCTTTTCAGGATGGCAACTGACATGAATGCCCGTGAATGCCCGCGGGATTCACTAACCATCAGTCGAGCTAGGCGCGTTGCTGGTCGCTTTAATATGCCTCCGCTTGTCTTTACTTCGGCAACTCTTACTTCACCGTCATCAGTAGGGTAGACCTTAGTAACCAGCCCCTCTGCCACTGCCTTCGTGGTTGTATCGGATCACATATCATAACCAAATCATTTATTTTCAAAGGGGGCGTCTTCCCTTGCCACTTGGTGCGCTGTATGAGTTGAGGCAAGTATTCAGTCGTCCAGCGCTTCAGGAGTCCAGGAGTTCACACATCCTATAAAAGTGATTGGGTGTGAGCGGCTCGTTGTCTTCGTGTGACACAGGTACATCTATGAGTGGCCGAGAGTTGATAACGTTTCCGGCTTCTATCAGCACGCTTTGTAGTGTGTCGACCTTCGGTGTCACATCTCGAAGTGTTTTACCCAAAAGCGCTTTGACGATTCGTATAAATGTTTCCCAACAACCGTCTGAGCTGGGTTGGTTTGTCAGTTGAAAATCCATTCTAGGTTACGCTTTGCGGCTTCAGTATCGATACGATCCGTATCAAACAAACGTTCACCAGCCTTTAACTCATTTTGAGTGCCAATGAAATTGATGCCGTTGTCGCTCCTTACTCTCAGCGGAGTGTCTCTACGGTTAATAAAGTTTCGCAGGCATAAGATGAGTGCGTCGGTCGATATATTTTCAGCCAATTCAATATGTGCCGCTCGAATCGTCAGGCATGTGAATATTATGGCCCACCTTTTCTCGCGATGTCTCCCGATGTAAACGTTAAAGGGACCGAACAGGTCCACGCCAGTGTATGTGAACGGACGTACAAACGGAGTAATTCGGTCGATTGGTAGCTGACCCATCATCGGGGGACTTGGCTTGGCCTTATCAATTTTACATATGAGGCATTTACGTTGTATGGTTTTTAAAAGCGATTTCAAATTTGGTATCCAATATTTTTGGCGCACGGCGTTAACGGTTATAGCGAAGTTCGGGTGGCGATTCTGCTGTGGTGGTGTTGCACAATCAAGGCTGATACAATGAGTTTTGGGCGTGGATTGGGGAAAGACCCCCCTTCGTCGCTCAACTTCATATTTCACTTCGTAATTTATATTAAAATTACCAATTTTTCTTCTGATTTAGCAAAAAAATACAAGAGAAATTCAACATCTCTATAGAGGTACGTGCATGGGAAGGTAATATTAATGTTTAATTTTGTCATGGAATATACAGTACTCATGAAATTCCATATCGTCGGTCCCAACGAAGACTATCTTAGTTCGTTATTTGCGTCGAAGACTAGCTCAGTCCGCTTCTTTGCGTCGAAGACTATTTCAGTTCGTTTTGATTTATGAAAAACTGACACCTTTCGCTTGTTTGCTAATTTTATATTTTTTTGTTTAATTTTAGTTATTTTTGTATTATTATACTTTATTTGATTTTTGTTTAGTTTATCTTATTTTATTTATTTTTATTTATAAAATTAATTAAAAAAAAATAATAAGAGTCACTTTAAAAACTTGTTCAAAAATTGTGAAGAGTGTGCAAATGACATAGGTATAGAAATCAAAAAGAAACGATTGAAATCTAACCAAGTTCCGCAAGATCTAGCTGATTATTTCAAGGTATTGGTCTTTTACCCATTTATTGACCATATAATAATGGAAATTAATTCTCGATTCAATGAACATAAAACAATCTTCAAAGGATATGCTTCAATTTTTTTCGGCTAAACGTACTGATGTTAATGACGCGACTTATTCAAACTAGGTCAGTTTTATGAGCCGTACATTGAAAGTAAAAATATTGTAGCGGAAAACAATGTATGGAGGGGGTTTTTAAAGCGAGAAAATCTTTCACCACAAACTGCGCTGGACGCACTTCAAAGTTGCGACAAAACGTCATTTAATAATTTATTTCAATTGCTTAACATTTTTGCAACACTTCCCGATTCCACTTCCACATCAGAGCGTATATTTTCAACCCTTAGGTTAGGTTAGGTTGAACTGGCCGGTCCATGAGGACTTCACATTGACTGATTGAGTCCGTAGTGTTACCAGAAGTTTGTTTTAACGACCAAACTGAAAAACCCTATCAAAAAGCAGCACCTATGTTATAAAATAACTCCGTCCTCTTGGCAAATACTAGAAGCTTAAGACACTTGCTGCTTCTAGATCTGACAGCTGTATCACTCCTAATAGTCTTAGCCTGGCAAGTGCGGGGCACGAGCACAGAACGTGCTCGATCGTTTCCTCCTCCAACCCGCAATTCCTACATCTGCTATCACTGACCAATCCTAATTTTAAGGCATGTGACGTCCAGTCAGAATACCCTTCATGAGTCTACAGTCCTCTCTTTTTAATGATAGAAGCAACTTTGTTAGTCTAAGGTTGTAAGACCTACACATAATCTTCGACACTTTACAGCCCCGCGCTTGAACCCACGCCTTTCCCGCTTGGTCGATCATGTGCACGTCTCGCCTTCGCTTAATTTCGCCCAGTCTAATTGGGACGTCTACGGAGCGAGCTTCAAGGGAGGCGCCCTTTTTAGGTAGTCCGTTCGCTTTTTCTTTCCCATCTATTTCCATATACCCTGGGACCCAATATAGATGTATGCTTCTCCCTGTCCCGATTCTCTCCAGAGACTGCTTACACTCTAACACATATTTAGATGTTGTGCCATGTGAGATTATTGCCTTAATTGCTGCTTGACTGTCAATATAAAAGTTAACACTGTTGCAGCTTAAACTATTCTCTTCCAGGGTTTCTACTGCTTTGGTTGCGGCTAATATTTCCGTTTGAAAAACGCTACAGTAATCCGGAAGGATTGCCTGTAGGATCTGCTTATTTGCGAATCAGCCCAGTATACCACAGACCCCACTCCTTCCAATACTTTGGAACCATCTGTGTACACATGTATCGCCTCGTCCGCCATTTGCGCACCCTTGCGCCAACTGTCCACCTCTATTGTGGCCTTAAGATCTCCCTCGAAGCGCACATAGGGAATCAGGTAGTCTGTTCGTTTTGTGATTGATGACGCTATACTACTATGGCCATATGGTCGACGCTGAAGCTGCCCCGAGGCACCGAGCCTGGTTGCAGTTGTTAATGCTATGTTCTTTGCTACCAGGTCTACAGGTGGAATGTGCAGAATGGCATACAGTGCAGCCGTAGGGTTGTTTTCAGGGCTCCCGTAATGCTAAGCATCGATAGTCTGCATACCCCCTCTAATTTTTTGAGGTATGTTGTTTTTTGTGTGGCTTTCCACCAAACAAGAACTCCATAGTATAGAATGGGGCTTACAATCGCTGTAAAACCCCAATGAGGAAGAGAGGGCGATAAGCACCACGTACAGCACAGCATTCTTTTACAGTGCCGTTGAGGCCTTCTTCAACCTCTCCTCCACGTTGAGGTTCCATGACAGCTTACTGTCTAGGATGATTCCTAGATATTTTGTGCAAGGTTTCTCCTGTAAGGTCACCCCTCCTAACTTAGGCCTGGTCCAATTTGGGACTTTGTAGCTCTTTGTAAACAAGACCATATCCGTCTTTTCCGCATTGACTTTCAACCCGAAATTAGATGCCCAGGTATGAATATCCCGAAACGCCCGAACCATCAAAGAACTGATGGTTGGTAGGCATTTTCCCCTTATGACAATTGCAACGTCATCTGCGTAAGCCGTAAGTTTTACGGGCAGCTCATCGAATCGCCTGAGCGGTTGGTTGATGACCAGCGTCCAGAGTAGAGGTGATAGCACCCCTCCCTCCGGCGTGTCCCTGTCCACTTATTCAATCCGGATTTTGATGTAAGCTTACTGCAATTTAACATGCAGCCGATCCATCTGATTAAGGCGGGATGTACTTTAATGTAATTAAGACCATCCATAATCGCCCATTTAGAAACATTATTGAAAGCCCCGGCAATGCCCAAGAAGACTCCTAGAGCATACTGCTTATATTCCAGGGATTTCTCTATGCTTATTACCACCCTATGCAATGCGATGTCTACCGACTTGCCTTTGGTGTACGCATGCTGTGTTTCATCCACGTTGGACTTTATGTACACATCAATCATCCTCTCGAAGGTTTTGAGCAGACATGATGTTAAGCTAATGGGTCTATAGTATTTGGGGTACACGTGACCCATCTTCCCCGCCTGTGGTAGGAAAGCTACACGAGCAATAGTGCGGTACAAGATTCAGCCTTATGCACCCATCGAATATTATTTTATGCCATTCCACGACCGCCGTACTTGAAACTTGTAGCATGGCCGGGAATATACCGTCTGGCCCCGGAGATTTAAACTTAGAAAACGTTTTCACTGCCCATTCGATCTTGGTATCCGTCACCAAGCCCGGCACTACCCGCTCCGTGATCGAAGTGTGAATGATGTCTGCTGGCTCTTCTAAACCGTCTCCCGATGGGAAATGTGTGTCGAGAAGCACCTCAAGGGATTCCTCACTATTACGTGACCATTCCCCGTTCTCTTTCTTTATTAGTCCCTAGACTATGTTTCCCCTTGCTAGGACTTTTTTCAACCGTGCTGTTTCGCTGGAGCACTCTATGTCCGTACAGAAACTTTTCCGTGAGAGCCTCTTCGCCCTGGAAATTTCACGCTTGTAGATCCTCAGTAGATCCTTGTACTCGTCCCGACACGCTTCGCTTTCCGCGGTCTTTGCGAGCTTAAACATTTCTTTTACCTGTCTTCTTAGAAGACTCAGCTCATTGCCCCACCATGGCGGCTTTGTTTTTCCTCTAAATCTTTTTAGAGGGCAAGCTTTGTTATAAGCATCCTTGTTAGGAATTCATTCGACTCCTCCAGTTCTTCCACATTGGCAACCTCTTTCGGTTGTCCTAGTCTTGTTTCTACCTATTTCTGGAATTTAGTCCAGTTCGCTGCTCAGTCAGAATTGGGAAGGACCTCTCCGAGCCGTTCGAAACTAAACGAGGTTTCAGACAGGGTGACCTTCTATCGTGCGATTTTTTAATTTGATGCTGGAGAAAATTATACTAGCTGCAGAACTTAACCGCACTGGAACAATATACTATAAAAGCGCGCAATTACTGGCATATGCTGATGACATTGATATCATCGGTCTAAACACCCGCGCTGTTAGCTCTGCTTACTCCAAAATGGAAAAAGAAGCGGTAAAGATGGGTTTGATGGTGAATGAGGACAAAACGAAGTACCTGCTGTAATCGAGCAAAGAGTCAGCGCATATGCGCCTTGGCAACCACGCTACAGACTTCGTTTATTTGGGAACCAGCATCAACACTAGTAACAACATCAGCATTGAAATCCAGCGAAGAATCAATCTTGCCAATAAATGTTACTTTGGACTAGGTGAGCAATTGAAAAGTAAAGTCCTCTCTCGGCGAACGAAAATCATACTCTATAAGTCACTTATCGTACCTGTACTGCTATATGGGGCAGAAGCATGGACCATGACAACAGCAGATGAAGCGGCTTTGGGAGTGTTCGAGAGAAAAGTTCTTCGAAAGATTAATGGACCTATACGCGTTGGCGATGGCGAGTACCGAAGAAGATTTAATGATGAGCTGTACGAGCTATACGCAGACATCAACATAGTCCAGCGAATTAAAACGCAGCGGCTGCGCTGGCTAGGCCATGTTCTGCGAATGAAAGATGATGCTCCGGCCAAGAAAGTGTTTCTATCGGAACCCGCCTATGGAAGCAGAGGTAGAGGGCGGCCCCCACTCCGTTGGAAGGACCAGGTGGAAAACGATTTAAACTGCATTGGTGTGACCAATTGGCGCCGGTTGGCGGAGCGAAGGAGCGACTGGCGCGCTTTGTTGGACGGCCATAACCGTTTGGACGGTTAAGCGCCAATTATGTAAGTAAGTAAGTCCAGTTCGCTGACCTTGGGTTTCTAAAGGTTCCTCCCTTCTCTACCATCTTTAGGGGGATGCTGAAGTTGATATACGCATGGTCGGAGAAGGATGGTTTATCAAGAACCATCCAATCATACCTTGATATATCACGTTCGGAGCTCAATGTAATATCCAGAACATTGCTGGATGTTGGACCAATGTATGTAGGGACATTTCCCATGTTGGCTATCTGCAAATTGGTTTGCTGGATGTAACAAAATAGAGATTCGCCTCTCTCGTTGGTATCTGCTCCTCCCCTCGCATTGTGGTGGGCATTTGCATCTGCGCCTATGACCAACCGCCCTTTGCGCCCTTCCTCCTGTACAAGCCTTTTGCACTCCATCGGCTTTCCACTTCGCCCACCTCTAGCGTGTTAGGATTTTTATCCTCGGGACTTCTTTCCTGAGTCGCATGTAAATTTTGCCAGTGCCAAAGGACATTTTGCCAAGCTGCATGTACAAAATATCCTCCGCCTGCTTGTTTATTTGGAAGATGTAGAACTGACCATCCTCGGTAGACCGAGATACGGTAAGTACCTTCCTATACCGTGTCGGTATGTTCGGCTTCTGATTCTGCAGAAGTCACAGTATATCTTCCGACTTCATCACGCATGGTATCCATACCTTAGCTTTTGATACCGTGGGGATTTGCGCTTTATCCACCACCTCAAACCACGCGTTCATGCCTTGCCTTTGGAGGTTTGGAACCACTTCCTCCAGCCACCGCAAGCTCGCGATATTGTCGCACGCTATCATCTTCACATCATTATACTATCCCCCCGAATCAAAGGTTGGAAGAGGCTTACTTGATTGTTCCCACATCATCTTAAATATTAAGCTAATAAGCTCCCTTTCCACAGATCTCCACCTTTCAGTAGTCATTTGTCCGAAAGGACTGCTACGATCAACCAGCGTCACAGGGAGTGACTGCTTTGCCACATCACTCATCTTCTCCGGAAAAGCCGGAGTCTTAGTGTTATCTCCTTTTGGCACCTCCGAGAAAGCCGGAATCTTAGCGTTAACTCCCTTTGACACCTCCGAGAAAGCCGGAGTCTTAGCGTTATCTCCCTTTGGCTTATCTCCTACTACTGTAGTTGGAACTTCCCTCTGACTCGCAGCTTTCGAGGTAGTTGCTACCTCGCTATTGGGGCCCACTGTCTTACAGCTTTGGGCCTACTTGTCTTATGCGACTGCCCTGGCTCGCGGCTCTAGAACTGGGTCCTTTCTGCCTCTTGAAAGCAGGCTTGTCGACTTCCGCCGAACGCTGTCTCTTCATCCTGCCATTCGACGCTTCTTCCTCCTCGTGCCGGTTGCAGGGCCGATGGTTTCTCGCAGAAAACCTTTTGACTGCCTTCGACCTACTTCTACCGCCTCACGGGCCAATTCCAAGCGCTCGATCTCCAATTCTGTTGGGTCGACCACTCCTCCCAAGCGCTGTACAATTCTTAGTGCTGCACGGGACTGCGAGAGAGCTCTTTTACTTCCTCTGCTCCGTACCATTCTCCACTCTTCTACTCCGTTTTCATTTGTGTGCTTCTCCAATAGGCACGGTCCGCATAACACCCTGGATTAGGGGGTTGGCAGTTCTTGGTCACTGACATCCCGTCGCCCTCCTATGAGGCGAAACGGCGTAGATGCCAGTCCTAAACAGCTCCGCCTCATAGTCGGGCGCTCTGGAGTTCGGCTAAGCCCTCACACCAACGACAAGGTGCCTACCCTAGTGAGGTATTTTCAACCCTTAAAAGATTAAAGGCTTATCTTCTCAATTCTACGGGACAGGTATTTGAAATATCACTACATTGCTTTATATAGATTAATATCTTAGCTTTTTTTCATTTCCATATTAGGAGCGGCTGAATGGTTGGACAATGTTTGTGATTCATCGCGATGTACCAATAACACCGGAAGAAATTATTGAGAGATTGAGTGTTAAGGAGCGACGACTAAATTTCGTTATATAACAAACAGAATTAAAGTTTTAAATAATGCTTTTAAATTTAATTGGAATAAATGAATAAAGCTCAATTTAATTGAAATAATGCAAGTATTTCCCTTGTACTAAAAGATTTTGCATAAGTATATGCATGTATATATGGGGTATTGCATCCCATTTCGACCAATTTTGAACCAGACCCCTTTAGAATTGGCTGAAAGTTTTTCTTCTTTTTCTAGCTTACGAAAGACGTTTTTCAGAATTTTTTCATCCAACTCAAAAAAAGTTATGAATTTAAAAAAAACACCGTTTTTGTTTTCAAAATGCTATAACTTTTTCAAAAATTACCGTTTGGGGATCTTTTTTTTAAATTTGTTTTTAAATGTACTTTTCGGAAAATATACCAAAAAATTTTTAAAGTTTTTTTTTGTAATTTTTCAGTTTTTCGAGATTTTTCGAATTTCGCCATTTTTTTTTCTCATAAAAAACCAATCGATTCTGCAATTATCCCCACTAATCGCGAAGTGGGCCGATATTTTGTTTTTTTATTTAATTGAAAAAAAACTTTAAAAATTTTTTTGTATTTATTCCGAAAAGTACATTTAAAAACAAATTTAAAAAACGAAAGATCTCAAACGGTCAATTTTTGAAAAAGTTATAGCATTTTATTCAAGGTTCGAATCGAGCTATGGCATGTTGTCTGAAAAATTTTCTACTTACTATACCAAAAACAAAATACAATTTTTCAAATTTAGAAAAATTAAAAAATAACAATAATTATCATTAGAAAAAACTTATTGTTCTGGCCTTGAGCTCGATTCGAACCTTGAATGACTTATCAATAGGCAGATAAAAACAAAAACAATTGTTAATAAACCATGAGCACTTGGGAATGTCAAACAAAGTAATTGACAATAAACAAAAATCCAGCATTATCAGTTATTTGCACCAGATGGCGCAACACTGAATAAATATAGTTGGTAAAAAGGAATAGAAGTAGCAAATTTGCCAGTCAAACAAACCACCGCTGTATAGCTAAATGGTTAGCGCAGCATGCCTAAAGCGTACTGATGATGAAGGCTTAGCACCTTCGAAATGGATCTATCTGCGCAGCTATGGCAGGTTGTCTGAAAAATTTTCTACTTACTATTCCAAAAACAAAATACAATTTTTCAAATTTAGAAAAATTAAAAATAACAATAATTATCATTAGAAAGAAATTATTGTTCTGGTCTTGAGCTCGATTCGAACCTTGAATGATTTATCAATAGGCCGATAAAAACAAAAACAATTGTTAATAAACCATGATCACTTGGGAATGTCAAACAAAGTAATTGACAATAAACAAAAATCCAGCATTATCAGTGATTTGCACCAGATGGCGCAACACTGAATAAATATAGTTGGTAAAAAGGAATAGAAGTAGCAAATTTGCCAGTCAAACAAACCACCGCTGTATAGCTAAATGGTTAGCGCAGCATGCCTAAAGCGTACTGATGATGAAGGCTTAGCACCCTTCGAAATGGTTCTATCTGCGCAGCTATGGCAGGTTGTCTGAAAAATTTTCTACTTACTATTCCAAAAACAAAATACAATTTTTCAAATTTAGAAAATTAAAAAATAACAATAATTATCATTAGAAAAAAAATTATTTTTCTGGCCTTGAACTCGATTCGAACCTTGAATGATTTATCAATAGGCCGATAAAAACCAAAGCAATTGTTAATAAACCATGAGCACTTGGGAATGTCAAACAAAGTAATTGACAATAAACAAAAATCCAGCATTATAGTGATTTGCACCAGATGGCGCAACACTGAATAAATATAGTTGGTAAAAAGGAATAGAAGTAGCAAATTTGCCAGTCAAACAAACCACCGCTGTATAGCTAAATGGTTAGCGCAGCATGCCTAAAGCGTACTGATGATGAAGGCTTAGCACCCTTCGAAATGGATCTATCTGCGCAGCTATGGCAGGTTGTCTGAAAAATTTTCTACTTACTATTCCAAAAACAAAATACAATTTTTCAAATTTAGAAAAATTAAAAAATAACAATAATTATCATTAGAAGAAAAATTATTGTTCTGGCCTTGAACTCGATTCGAACCTTGAATAATTTATCAATAGGCCGATAAAAACAAAAACAATTGTTATAGCATTTTGAAAACAAAAACGGTGTCCAACTCAAAATAAGTTATGAATTAAAAAAAAACGGTGTTTTTTTTAAATGCTATAACTTTTTCAAAAATTGACCGTTTGGGATCTTTTTTCTTTTAATTTTTTTTTAAATGTACTTTTCGGAAAAAATACAAAAAATGTTTAAAGTTTTTTTTTCAATTAAATAAAAAAAAATATCGGCCCACTCCGGGATTAGTGTAGTGGGGCTGATTGCGGAATTGATTGAAGTTTTTTATGAGAAAAAAAAATGGCGAAATTCGAAAAATCTAGAAAAACTGAAAAATTGCAAAAAAAAACTTTAAAAATTTTTTTGTATTTTTTCCGAAAAGTACATTTAAGAACAAATTTAAAAAAAAAGATCCCAAACAGTCAATTTTTGAAAAAGTTATAGCATTTTGAAAACAAAAACGGTGTTTTTTTTAAAATTTCATAACTTTTTTGAATTGGATGAAAAAATCCTGGATACGCCACTGTATGTTACGTTTTAGTTTTGTAAATGAGTTGAATTTAGCGAATTCGATGAAAGTGTTGCTAGGCTTGACGCATAGTACACAATAACAGGTACTCGTCACCTAATCGATTACTTAATCGTCACCGATAACTTGGTCACCAATTATCGTCTTAATCACTTTTACATTGATGTCGTGAAAAAGTAACGCTCGCGCTCTCTCAAAATAGTGTTCGAGCGACTCGCTTTCTCGCTCTTACCTATTGTGTTTTCGACATTTCTTCTCGCTCGATGTTATTTACATTTTGAAGTTACTTCATTAGCAGCGGTGGGCACCACTACATTTACACGGTTATCAAATTGAGAATGTGTTAGTATAAATGAACGCGTAGCGTGCACGAAAGCAAAATCAATTATTTATTCAGTTTTATTTCAATGCTTGAACTGTGAGCACGTGTCACACGCACTCTTTGGTACTCTGTTTTAACCGCGCGTGCGACACTTCCTCACTGTACGACCATCGAAATCAATCTAAAAAGCTGTCATTGATTTTGACGAAGTAGCAATTGTGCTCTCGCTTATTGTATACATATACGGTCGCTTAGTAGGTGCTAAGCTCACGCCCACCCCGGTTCATTAGGTATGCTTCGTTATCGCTAACCAAAACATACGCAACAACAACAATAAGGGTAACTGGCCTGCCGGTTACCCGCACCGGTTACCTTCTGTCAATTCGCTTTTTATATGAATGAATGGGGTCCTTTTTGTTTGAATAATATTTAATTCGCAAATAATGCATGTTTAAAATGGTTTTACAGTTAAAATCATGTCCTATTATCCTAGTAATTTTTACATATGTGCATTTTTATATTTATAAACTTTATAAATAAATTAACGTCTATTCATAGTCGCGCCCTTTCCGAAACCTTGTTTTGAAGTTCTTATTTTTCCTGCGCTGGTAGTGTTGCTCATCATCAGTTTGCAGAGTCATATTAGTTTTGTAGGTATAGTAAGATCAGGCGTAGCGAAATTAGGAAGCATGTCAGGAGTATCACAAAAAACCAAAGAAGCATTGTGATTCATTTCATCACCTCCGTTTTCTTCCATATCCGGATTCATTCCATACTAGTCATTATAAATAGCTTGTAGATGCCACATAGGTGTAACCATACTCTCAGGATCTTTTCATAAACATGCACACGTAAACTTGAATTGTGCTAAATTCTTCACCACATTCTAAACATAGAAAAGATGTTCTTTCATCCACTGTTTTCTCATATTCCTGTATTAAGTGTTTGCGTAAATACCATTGTGATGCAAATTCTTGATTTCAATGTGGACAAACAGTTAATTCTAAACTTTTCGTTGTTATATCAATTGTTTCAGCGTGTTGTGTACGCAAATGAAAATTCATACTTTAATGTGTTTTAGTCTTCCAATCGCATAATTTACATTTTAAATAATGACTATTGGGCATATGAGAAATCTCATGGTCCAATAATTTGTTGCAGCTTGGTTTAGCTGTTTGAAAATCACAAAATTTATATTTTGCACCACGTTCGTTATATTTAAATTGTAAATGCTCTGGTTTCTCTAGACGATGCTTAAAGTTTAGATGCTTTTTCCAACAATGTGCTGAATTTAATTGAAATTCATACATTGGGCATTGTCTCATGATAAATTTTCCATAAATATACTGAGCACTCTTTATGTAGGCTCTTTTCTTAACATGTAATTCTGGTCGTACCGGATATGACAGTTTTGCGTCAGGTTAATATCCACACTCATACTATTTTCAGATTCTGTTTCATAATTTTCAACATTGGACTTGGCATCAACATCATTATCATCATCGTCATTTTTTGATAACTGTTTAGGCCCGAAGCCTAAATTCTTCTTAACTTGCGCCACCCTAATAGCACCACTTTATCGACCCCTAGTTCGCCCATCTGCATGTATATGTGTACATAGGTAGGGTTATGTTGTCCGTACACATATACATGCATGCCGGTAAAACTATGTGGGGAAGCTTCCCCTTAAAACCGGAGACTTTTCCGCGGTTCAACGGTTGTCCTCGACAAGGCAACCGTCTATTTTTCCAGCGATCGTTGAGCGAACCAGAGCTAACACCGTCCAAGGAGCCCCGCCACATTTTATTATAAAAGGTAATTAATTTTTGTTCTATGCAATTTAACTTTCACCTCGAATAAACAATTATTATAACGAGAAATATCTCGCCTCTTTTTTTCTTTTCATTTAAATTTAAACCAAACACAATTGTGGTGCCTCCACTCCGTTGCCGAGTTTGCGACACACCACAATTGTACATGGTCCATTCTCCCCGAAAAAGGAACCAGCGCCGATATAAAGTACAGTACACGTTAAAATCCTGCATCCTTTGGTGATCACATTCACTTCTTGGTGATATCAACAGTTTCCGACCACATACACTCAACATTTTCGATATATTTTTGGTGGTATTCTTCAACCGTTTTCATGATACGCGTCGTCCACACTACACACACTTCTTCGTGATACCAGCATTTTTACACATTTGGTGATATATTTTGGTGGTATTTCAACAGTTTCTTGGTACACAACCTGGTAATTTCAAAGCCGCATCAAGCAACAAATAAACACTCCTTCACGCAGCAGCTACGTAAGTAATATATTTCTTGCCACTTTTTTTTTGGTGTTTGGTGATTTTGAGGTTAATTTTTATTTAAAAAAGTGCCGCGAGTGCTCCGAGCCCCTAAACAGTGAAAATTATCAGTGACCAGTCTGTGGGATATAGTGCCTCATTTGTGTTTTGTGCAATTGCTTTCCCCCTACCGCGTGTGTCGATCCGGAGTATTCATGCATTAATAATACACAAAGGTACCATAACCCCACTTTTCTGAAGGCACCAAATATTTTCTGTGAAAGCAAATACAGTGAGTCGAATATATCCACTCACGCGCACAATAATTTCTTTTTCACAAACTTTAGCATTGGTAATTTTCACTAATTCAAAACATTCTTTGATATATCGCGCACTTTGCACTTTGTCCTCGGCACACAACCCCCTCACAAATAAATTACCACATATAACAATATATACATATATTATTTACGTGCGGGGGGCGAGTAAGCCACACGGGTGTTTTATTCTTCCCTGGGAAAAACCAGACGAATCGGCCAAGTCTGACCCTTATAATTTAATAGCCAGATCAATATATACATATATACATAATTTGCGTGCGGGTGGCGAGTAGGTTACACCATTGCCTATTCTTCCCTTTGAAAAAAAAAGTAGCAGACGAGTCGGCCAAGTCTGAAATAAATAAATAAAAGCGATCGTTCAAAGCATTGTTTCCATTTTTTTGTTCAAAGAATTAGTTTGGTTTTAGTTGGGCAGGAAAGATTTGTTGAGAAAATGGAAAATTATATCCGATCAGCTGAGGTAATCACAGAGTTTGAGAAACAGTACAGCCTTATTCCAGAGGAACATCATAATAAGCACACTCTTGCGATACAGCAAGAAGAGTTGCGATCCTTATGGAAGCAGGTTAAGTCTGTGTTTGACTCACTGATGGGATCAGACGATGTCGACGCAAATGATGTGTTGGCCATCCGGAAAAGGCATATGACTACCTACTCAAAAGAAATTTAAAAAAGTAGAAAATAGTGCCATCCCTGACAAGCACCCCCAGCCGCACCTCGCGGGCATAAGATCCGCCTCCCTCCTTGCGACACGGAGATTTTCAAAGGTGACTATTTATCATGGCCAACCTTTCGTGACCTGTTTACGGCCATATACATAAATAATTCCGACCTATAGGGGGTGGAAAAACTGTTCCATCTGAACAACAAGACACAGGGCGAGGCCAAAGATATTATAAAAAAATGCCCACTTACAAATGATGGGTTCGATATGGCCTGGAAAAACCTGTGCGAAAGGTATGAAAACAAGCGTATATTAGTCAACACGCAATTGCAAATTCTTTTTAATTTAAAGAAGGTAGAGAGTGAGTGTGGGAGTGCGTTAAAGAAATTACATAGCGATATAAACAATTGTCTGTCGTCCCTCAAGTGTCACAAAATCGACACATCCAATTGGGATGCAATACTAACATATTTGTGTTCGACAAAGTTACCGGAAAGTACCCTGGCTCTATGGGAACAAAGCATGGACCATAAAATGGACATATCTAAATGGGAAGATATGGACAAATTTCTATCAAATAGGTTTCAGACACTGGAAACAGTGTCTAGCTCCACTGGCACTAACGCCCAAAAGAGACAAAAGCCATCAAATACTCGGCATACCACCGAAACCCCCATAAAAAGACTTGGTACCTTCCAAACGAACGTAACAAAACCTACCTCAAAATCAGCTTCAAGGGTTTTTTGTAAAATGTGCAAAGCTGAACACAGGTTACGGAATTGTCCCCGATTCTGTGATCTGACCCCGGTGGAAAGAATCAACTTCATCAAATCCACGGGGGGATGCCTGAACTGCTTATCCCCAGGACACACAGTGACGAGGTGCACCAGTTCGTACAACTGTGCCAAATGCCACTCTCGTCACCACACGCTCCTGCATGCGGATACAGTTCAGCAAACTACGAAGCGCAATCCATTTAAAGACGCGGATAATATCCCGTCAACTTCAGCACAAGCACAAAGAAGACAGGAATCGGGGCAACCAAATTCTTCTGCGAACCAGAATGTAAAATCCTGTCATGCTAATTCCAGCACAGGCGTTTTATTAGGAACTGCTCGCGTACACATTCATCATAATGGTACCGACTTCTCCGCGCGGGCACTAATTGATTCAGGGTCTGAATGCTCTTTCATGACAGAAAGACTAAAACGCAGAATCAATTTGCCGGCAAGGAAAATGCATGCCCAAGTTTCAGGCATCACCAACGCAGTATCTGCTCAAGTTAAAGAGGCATCCACCATCGAGCTACGTTCACCAGTGGACCCATGCTTTAGCTTGACTACTCCTGTTCTAATTTTAGCCAAACTAACTGGGAATCTGCCATCCTGCCATATCGAAACAATGACTATGCAGGCATTCCCAGACTTAGTTTTGGCAGACAAGAGGTTCTACGTCAATGAAGATGTAGACCTCATACTTGGTGGAGACATATATCCCCAAATTATACTAAGCGGTCTAAAAAAGAATGTACTAAATACACTTCTGGCCCAAGAGACAGTGTTCGGTTGGATACTAACCGGTCGTATTGAAGCACCGAATCCAACAAAGAACATAGTGTCGTTTTACAACGAAGTCGCACTGGACAACCAACTAAAAGCTTTCTGGGAGTTAGAAAATTTGCCAAAAGGCAAAAGCATTAATGCAGATGACGCATATTGCGAACAGCTGTATAAAGAAACAACAAGAAGAAACGAAGATGGGAGGTATATAGTATCCCTCCCATTCAAGCAAGGCTACTCAGAAGAGCTGAGTTTAGGAGGATCCCTTAATTTTAATTTAATTTAATTTATTTGGATTAAAGTCGACACAGACACAATGCGGTCGACTACTAAGATATATAAAACATAAAATTAATGTTAGAATTAAAAATATTTAAATTCAACCATACATAGGAAAGAAAGTACAAAATATCAGGCCAGACGTGACAGTATTGAATTATGCAACTCGGAAAACGAACATTCCAAACTGATGCAGTTATACAAGTTGTTGTAGTGCGAACACCAACTTCGCAGTGGATTATTTTTAGCAAAATTTTGCCGGCAAAGTGGTAAATAAAAAGGCACAAAGTGCCTGGTCGTTCTACCAGGAACAGCAAAATTTAGTCGACTAACAAGATCAGATGAGTCGATCTCGCCCATAATGAGCTTGTGAATGAACATTACCCCGAGTAAAGTTCTTCGATTTTCTAAAGTTGGCAGATTTATAAGGAGAAGCCTATTTCTATATGGTGGCAAATGCACACTAGAATCCCAGTTAAGACCACGTAGTGCAAATATAATGAATTGCTTCTGTACTGATTCAATACGCTTTATAAAGTTTTGATACCCTGGGCACCAGACACACGAACAGTACTCTAAGATTGGTCGTACTAACGATGTGCGCGCATTCTCGCAATATTATCGAAACGAGTCCCGGTTAATAAAAAATCCGGACTTAGGGAAAGAATATATTAGGGTACTCTTAGAATACGAGACTCTTGGACATATGGAAAAAATCAGCAATGTCGTCGCAGCAGATGAAACAAATAATTACTTTCTGCCACACCACGCCGTTGTCAAAGCAGAAGGTATAACGACGAAAGTCCGAGTCGTTTTCAATGCCTCAAGCCCGACGGCTAATGGCACCAGTCTAAACGACATTCTCCTACCTGGTCCAATACTACAAGCAGATCTCCCAATTCTTATTCTGCGTTGGAGACTCTATCGATATGTCTTCAATAGCGATATAGAAAAAATGTATAGGCAAATTTGGATGGATGCACCAAATTTCAGAGGATTGTTTTCCGAAAAGACATTAGTGAACCAATAGGCCTCTACGAGTTAAAGATTGTAACGTTCGGAGTTAACTGCGCTCCATACCTGGCCATCAGAACGCTTCTACAGCTAGCTGACGATGTTGAAAATTCCCATCCAACAGCATCGAGCATCCTGCGAGAATACATGTATGTAGACGACGTATTAGCAGGAGGACACACCATTGCATCGACCATTAAGGCAAGGGATGAAATACGACAGGTACTACAGTCAGCTGGTTTCCCACTTCGGAAATGGACATCAAACTCGGAGGCAGTTCTAAAAGACATCCCGAAAACTGATCGATTAAGCGAAGACTTTCTGGCGTTCGAAGACACCAGCACCGTGAGGGCATTGGGCATAAGATGGAGTGCGCACTCCGATCTCTTTTATTTTAAAGCAGGACCATTGGAGGAGCCGGAAAATTTAACTAAGCGAGACATATTGTCAGCCATCGCCAAGCTTTTCGACCCATTGGGGTGGCTCGCCCCAATGGTCATAGTGGCAAAAATATTAATGCAGAATATTTGGTTAGAAGGCACCGGATGGGACGAGCCTGTCTCACCAAATACATCAGAACGGTGGAAAACCTTCACCCAACACTATGGCGAAATAGATTACACACGGATACCGCGGTGGGTAAATTTTTCCCCGGAAGGCGAAATAGAAATCCACGGCTTCTGTGACGCTTCCGAGAAAGCATATGCTGCAGTGGTATATATGCGCGTAAAAAGAGACGATCAGGTGTTCATACACTTACTCTTAGCAAAAACCAGAGTAGCTCCAGTGAAAACAATCTCGCTACCCCGTTCAGAACTCTGCGGCGCCGTGCTGCTCGCAGAAATGATGGAATCAATATTCCGAAATATTCATTTGGGACCAGTAAAAGTTCACCTCTGGACGGATTCAACCATCGTACTCGCATGGATACGCAAGCCGCCCTGTACTTGGTCAACCTTCGTCGCGCATCGAATCACCAAGATCCTCGATATGGTCGGTAATAAGGACTGGCTTCACGTTGACTCGGAATCTAACCCAGCGGATTTAGGGAGCAGAGGACTACTAGCGTCAGTTTTGGTCAACAATTCGTTGTGGTGGCAGGGTCCTTCTTGGCTACAAGAAGACAATTCTCACTGGCCAGCACAAGATGCCGAGTACAACACGTAGATCATACAGATATTCTTGAACGATTTTCAGATTTGCCACGAGCTTTGAAAGTCTTATCTTATGTTAGGAGATTCTATAAAAGAACGCATCCTAAAAACCAAAGCAGTGTTCCAAGAAAAGTCGTGCATAATCTCAGCCGATGAGATTAAGGCAACGACTCAAGCATTAATACGAGTCTGCCAGAAACAATTTTACGGTACCGAATATTTAAAATTAAAGAATAGGGAACCTATTGATCGGAAGAGTGAAATCCTGTCACTCAACCCATACATCGACAAAGATGACATTATCAGAACAGGAGGGCGTCTAGGGGCTTCAAAAGACATGTCATTCAACGAGCGGCATCCGATCATCTTGCCTTACAATTGCAGGCTGTCTCGCCTTGCAGTCATGATGATTCATCATGATTCCCTTCATGGCGAGAACCAGCTCATGCTCCCGCCTTATTCGCACCCAGTATTGGATTCCGAATGTCAAGACAATGATCAGAGCCATCATCCACAATTGCAAGACCTGCATTATTCACAGGAAGCAGGCGCATTCCCAACTTATGGGTACCCTTCCTTGCGAACGTACTACCTTTACTCGCGCGTTCACCAATACCGGGGTAGACTTTGCGGGGCCTTTCGACATCAAAAGCTACCGCGGTAGGGGATGTCAACTGTCCAAAGGCTACGTATGCCTCTTTGCTTGTTTCTCCACTAAGGCCATCCACCTAGAAGCCACTAGTGACATGAGCACCCCATGCTTCCTCGCAGCCTTTTCGCGTTTTATCGCGAGAAGAGGATGTCCAAAAAACATCTACTCCGAAAATGGTACGAACTTTGTCGGAGCTTCCAGATCTCTACGATCGGAATTCAAAGCCTTCCTGGCAGAAAGCCGAGACAAAACAGTCTCCAAGTATAGCCATCAAGCATTAACTTGGCATTTTATTCCCGCCGGCGCTCCACATATGGGCGGCCTGTGGGAAGCGGGAGTGAAGAGCTTCAAAAGCCACTTCAAAAAGATTGCTTCTCCCCACAAATATACTATGGAGGAGTTCCAAACACTTTTGTGCAGGATTGAGGCGTGCCTCAACTCGCGCCCTCTCAGTCCAGGATCGAATGACCCAACAGACCTGGAACCACTAACCCCAGGACATTTCCTAACCGGCAGCCACCTGCTGGCTCCACCAGAACCAGATGCCAGTGAGAGCTCTGCCTCGATGATCAATCGATGGCAGAAACTCAAAGCCCTCCATCACACCTTCTGCCGGCGATGGAAAACCGAATATCTATCCGAACTTCAAAAACGAGTGAAGTGGAAGCATCCCAAAGAAAATATAAAAGTGGGAGATCTCGCTGTCCTCAAAGAGGACAACTTATCTCCCAACGAGTGGAGGCTAGGTAGAGTCGTCTACGTACACCCCGGCGAAGATAACCGAGTACGTGTTGTCGACCTCAGAACCGAGAAGGGTCAAGTCAGACGACCTTTGGTCAAACTGACCCTTCTTCCCACGGAGACAGACTGTGAGAGGACTACGAGCTCCTCTTAACAATCCCCCCGTTTTTCCACATACCTCCTTTCAAAAAAAAATCAATAAAAATCAACCTCGTCTTTACATTTTCCAAAAATACACAAATTAGCCAATTTTTGTTTACCCGTAACATTGTTAGGTAGTACGGGGAAGGCACTGGCAAAAGGTGATGTGGACTCCTCCATTAATGCCACAACGAATACCATTAAACGCCGGACAATGTCTGCATTCGTTTGTATAACAATCGGAGTCTGTTTATTATCATCTCCCGAATCATCAACTGATTCAATTTTAAATGAGCGAGAGGTTGATGTTCGTTGACGGACGCGCGGTGAAGAAATTGGTTGAATTTGTGGTGTGAGTGTCGATGGCTCAGCTGGTGATTGCGAGGGTGGTGGATCGCCATCAGTTAATCCCTTTATTTGTAAAGCCTCTGCTGTACTGATGAACGCTGGTAGGGCTTCTTGATTACATTTACTTCACCACAATACATAAAAACACAAGGACACACAGTGACGAGGTGCACCAGTTCGTACAACTGTGCCAAATGCCACTCTCGTCACCACACGCTCCTGCATGCGGATACAGTTCAGCAAACTACGAAGCGCAATCCATTTAAAGACGCGGATAA
>JARSSU010002259.1:0-18528 GCA_029619165.1 Eurosta solidaginis
TAACTACAGGTGTCCAACTGCTACTTTTTGTAGACGAGGAAAAAGAGGGGGTGGGCGGGATTGGGGTGCAGTCGCTCGATTAGAAATCTATGGGACTCTTAAAAACGGCTCGGGTGAAGTCTAGGACTCATTAGAAATATGAGGGGACATTTAAAATTTGGGGCCCTTTAAAAATGTAGGGCCCCCCAATTAACGATCCTCTCCTGAACGGCAAAGCTCTGCTAAAAGCTGTAAACTTTTTCTTATACATCGGCCAGAACAGAAACAAAAGCTCTAAGCTTAAGAACTTGCGCGCCTAAAATTAGGCAACGAAATTGTTTTGCTGTATATATATGTGTGTCGGTGTGTATTAGAGTGACCACAAATGCAAAAGTGCTGATTTTTTTTGCTCCCCGCGCATTTTCTGATAGCTTGACAATAGAAAATAAGATCTGCATAAAAATCTGACCACCTGTAGTGGGAAATAGCCACGCGCATTTGACCTAAAGGTCAAAAATTGACCTAAAAATTATGCATGGCTTTAGAGACCAATATCTCTTTAAACAATGATTTTCGGAGAAATAATGTGATAATTATTTTTATACAAAATGAAACTGGGAACATATTCTCCATATGATATTTATACCTACCATTATCCTTTCAGGACATATTGGGTCCTTAAATTGAAATTAAAATTTTTTTGTTTGTTAAAAAGGCAAAAATAAATATTTAAAAAATAGAGAATTGCATAAACTATACATCATTTAATAGTTTATTTAAAGTAGTTTTACACATCGTAATTTTTTTTTAATTTACATGCACTATTATAGTCAAGAAAATGATTTAAAATAAGCAAGCCGCATTTCTTCAAACTTTAACAAATACAAAAATTTAAATTTCACTTTAAGGACTCAATATGTCCTGAAAGGATAATGGTAGGTATAAATATCATATGCAGAATATGTTCCCAGTTTAATTTTGTATAAAAATGATTATTACATTATTTCTCCGAAAATCATTGTTTAAAGAGATATTGGTCTCTAAAGCCATGCATAATTTTTAGGTCAATTTTTGAATTTTAGGTCAAATGCGCGTGGCTATTTCCCACTACAGGTGGTCAGATTTTTATGCAGATCTTATTTTCTATTGTCAAGCTATCAAAAAATGCGCGGGGAGCGAAAAAAATTCAATACTTTTGCAAATCCCATATGTTTTGTGGTCACTCTAGTGTGTATATCTTTTCCTTTATCATTTTTCCTTTCTCCATTTGAGTTAGAACCGGCTTTTCATACTACTTATGGTCATTTATATTCATGAAATGGAGTGTTTACAAATTTAATACAAATTAATTACGTACATGGATCTCAATGGGAATCCCAACTTTAAATATCCGAACATTAGAATCTTCATATTTCCACAATGATCACATTAAAACCCGGAAAAAAGTCTAAGTGCACTTATTGCGCTTTTATATGAAACCGTTTGTTCACTTCACTTAATTTTTTCGCAATTTAAGTAATTAATTTTTTTCTTTAATTAAACATTTTTTTAGTAAACTCTGCCTTCTTTATCAGTACATAACTTTTTTATATTTTTATTTTATTTTTTATGAAGGTATCCTCTATTCTATTCGAAATTTTTGTTTTGTGTCACACTTAAATATTAGATATGTATTTATACAAAATTAAACGGGTGGTGTGAAATAGGCTCAATTCCTTTAGCAAATTTCTTCGTTTTTAACTAAAAGTTCGTGTTTTTTGAATTTTGACACTATTGAAGTAAATGGACGATATATTTATATGGGTGATATAGGCCTACTGGGGAACCGAGCTCCCAAAACTATCTTCGTAGCACCTTCCGGGTGGTGTGGAAACACCTATTTTTCAATTCAATTTCAGGTAATTTCACCATAATTCTATGTCAATTTCATTTGATTTTACATGATATTTATATTTTTGTTTAAGGAGCTCAATACCAAAACGTTATAATTACATGTGAAAAGTTTGTAGAATTTTTTTTTATTGATAACAGCATTCAGATTAATAGAGATTTTCTAAAAAAAATACTCGTTTTTGTACGAGAAGCTTAACTGTTTTAATAAATTTTGCCATCAATTGTTGTGAGAGTAAATTACTACAATAAAATGAGAAAAAAAATTAATAAAGGAAATAAAGGAATAAAAGAGAAGAAAAAAAATAAAAAAAAATAAAAATTTAAGAAAATACAATCAAAAAGTACAAAGTCTTAGATAAAATTTAAAACTTTGAAGAAAAAGTTAAGTAAGTTAGACCAGTTTGCTATATTTCCAACACTTGATGCATAGACTGAGTTGAAAAAAATACACGTTGGTCGAATTTCGACCACAGGCTATACTAGTATATATTGTTATATAACACCAAAAATCAAAATATAAACTTAAAACTTTTTAGAAAATTCGGGAAGATTCCGCGAATTTTCATGCAAATTGTTAGCTTTCAGTAAGAATTTTTAGAATTTATCTCTCAGAAAAAAGTCTTAAGTGTATATTTGGATTGTTGGTGTTATATAATAATACAAATTTTTATAAAAATTTGGAAAATAATGAAGGTCGCAGCAAAACTTAGTAAAAACTGAAAACATCTAAGTGATGATGACTTTTGTAGATGAGTGTAGATATGAATGTGTGTTTGTATGAACAATTTTAAGGTCACTTTATCTTACTTAAAAAGTTTACTTAAATCGTCCCTCCCTCCAAAATCGTGCTGGATCCGTCCCTGTGAAAGGTTTTAATGAATATTTTAAAAGGGAGTGGGCCTTAGTTCTATAGGTGGACGCCTTTTCGAGATATCGCCATAAAGGTGGACCAGGGGTGACTCTAGAATGTGTTTGTACGATATGGGAATCAAATGAAAGGTTTTAATTAGTATTTTAAGAGGAGTGGGCCTTAATTCTATAGGTGGACGCCTTTTCAAGATATGGCCATAAAGGTGGATATGGGTATCAAATGAAAGGTGTTAATAATTATTTAAAAGGAAGTGGGCCTTAGTTCTATAGGTGGAAGCCTTTTCGAAATATCGCCATAAAGGTGGACCAGGGGTGACTCTATAATGTGTCTGTGCGATATGGGCATCAAATTAAAGTTACTAATGAGGGTTTTAAAAGGGAGTGGCCCTTAGTTTATATGTGAAGGCGTTTTCGAGATATCGACCAGGGTGACCCAGAACATCATCTGTCGGGTACCGCTAATTTATCTATATATATAATACCACGAACAGTATTTTGCAGAACTTTTTTCATTTTCTTCTACTTAATATGGTAGGTGTCACATCCATTTTACAAAGTTTTTTCTAAAGTTATATTTTGCGTCAATAAACCAATCCAATTACCATGTTTCATCCCTTTTTTCATATAAATATGGCATTTTAATTTTACGTAATTTTCGATATCGAAAAGTGGGCGCGGTCATAGTCGGATTTCGGCCATTTTTTGTACGAAGATAAAGGAGTTCAGATAAGTACGTGAACTAAGTTTAGTAAATATATATCGATTTTTTCTCTAGTTATTGTGTTAACTTCCGAGAGGAAGGATAGACGGTCGACTGTGTATAAAAACTGGGCATGGCTTCAACCGATTTCGCCCATTTTCACAGAAAAGAGTTATCGCCATACAATCTATGTCCCTACCAAATTTCACAAGGATTGGTAAATTTTTTTCGAATTATGGCAGTAAAAGTATTCTAGACAAATTAAATGAAAAAGGGCGGAGCCACGCCGATTTTGAAATTTTCTTTTATTTTTGTATTTTGTTGCATCATATCGTTACTGGATTTGAATCTTGAAATAATTTGCGTATATACTGCAAACATATTAAATTTTTTGTTAAAATTTTACTTAAAAAAATTTTTTTTTAAAAGTGGGCGTGTTCGTCATCCGATTTTGCTAATTTTTATTTAGCACACATATAGTAATAGGAGTAACGTTGCTGCCAAATTTCATTATGATATCTACAACAACTGCCAAATTACGACTCGCAAAACTTTTAAATTACCTTGTTTTAAAAGCGGGCGGTGCCACGCTCATTGTCCAAAATTTTACTAATTTTCTATTTTGCGTCAAAAGGCCAACCCACTTACCAAGTTTCATCGCTTTATCAGTCTTTGGTAATGAACAATCGCACTTTTTCGGTTTTTCGAAATTTTCGATATCGTAAAAGTGGGCGTGGTTATAGTCCGATTTCGTTTATTTTAAATAGCGATCTGTGCCCAGAAACCTACATACCAAATTTCATCAAGATACCTCAAAATTTGCTCAAGTTACCTTGTTAACGGACAGGCTGACGGACGGACGGACGGACGGACATGGCTAAATGAATTTCTTTTTTCGCCCAGATCATTTTGATATATAGAAGGCTATATCTATCTCGATTAGTTTATGCCGCTACGGATTAGCATTATGCGAACATAATTAATATACTCTGTGAGCTCTGCTCAGCTGGGTACCTATACAAAGTGAGCATGGTTATCATCCGGTCGGTTAAATAGCGATCTGTGATAAGTGTCAAGGAATCTACATACCAAATTTCATTACGATACCTCAAAATTTACTCAAGTTATCGTGTTTACGGAAAGACTGACGGATATGGCTTAGTGAATTTCTTTTTCACCCTGATAATTTCGATAAATGGAAGTATAAATTTATCTCAATTAGCTTATACCGTTATGGATTACCGTTATGCGAACAAAATTAATATACTCTGTGAGCTCTGCTCGTCTGAAAATAATTATAACTGCGTTGGTTTCGTAGGGTTTCATAAATGGTTTATAAGTGGTTTTTAATTCCATATCCTTTTTTTGGAACGATTTTCCTTCATCCTTTGTAAATAAGGGAAAATCACCATGTAGGAAAACGAACATAGGGTAACCATTTAATGTGTTTGTACGATATGGCCATCAAATGAAAGATGTTAGTTAGTATTTTAAAAGGAAGTGGGCCTTAGTTCTGTAGGTGTACGCCTTTTCTAGATATCGTCATAAAGGTGGACCAGGGGTGACTCTAGAATGCGTTTGTACGATATGGGTATCAAATTAAAGGTATTAATGAGGGTTAAAAAAAAGGGGGGGCTTGCGGTAAATAATCATCAAAAACGCAGTTATCTTGTTCGGACGTGTTGTACTAATCTCTCTGTGTTTTGTACACTTTAGGAGTTTAAAAATAAAATAAAAATGACTCTATAGTCTTTTTTTTGTGTTTTCTCTTCGGTCAAATTTAAGAAATAATAAAAAAAGACAAAGTGCAAAACTATTAGAGTGAAGGTTGGATAAATTAAATGATACCAAACAAATCATAATTTCTGCACAACGAACATACAATAACACAAACATAAATCAGAGAGTGAAAATACTTAATATGCCGTGCAACTGCGGTCAAAAAGTGAATCGGGAGAATCCAAAAGTGCAGTGTAATTGATGTAAAGAATTTTTTCATCTTGAATGTGTAGGTTTGCTTCAGAGTGACTTGGATTTTCTGCTCACTTCGGGAAAGCCTTTTTTCTGCAAAGCCTGCTCAGCTGAGAGGCGCTCATCTATACGTTCGCAGCCCCTGTCAACTCTGCCGCTTGAAACAAATAATATATCTGATGTCAGTGAAGTTGTGAATAATCCAAAGCATCAAATTTCTTTTCTTGCTAATGAGCTTAGTAATAGCTCCCACACATTGTGAGGACCCAAATCCACCGGCTTTGAAGCCCACACATTCGAACCTACAAATATTTATCAAAACTTATTAAAACATGTATAAATCCTACTTGAATTACATTGAATTTATACATATAGCATGTAAAACATACAAAACTGAATTATATAAATTAAATTTACACATACAAAATAATCATTTTTGAATCACCCTAATATACATATAAACATTCATGACAACATCTAATTTCTTAATTTATTTAATAATTTGGGAAAAATTTAAACAACGTGACATCAGAACGGACAAGGCGACAGCTGTTTCGGTTATACCTTGTAAATCTCTTCAAAGCCTTTTCTCCCGGGAGTGGGAGTCGAACCCGCACTCCTACGATAGTAGAAATGGTTATAAACGCATTCAGCTACGTCATGCCTTAGTTGTTGTAAAGTTTTTCCCAATTGCCTTCTTTTTAAATATTTTAATCTTTTACACATGCATACTTCGTATGCAATTAGGTGTTAAAGCTATGCTTGGTACGGCGGTTTTCAAAGAAACTTTGGTTTTGTTGCTGTTTTTGTTCTATGTATAGAACTATAACAGACAAAATTGGTTAATTCCGCCTGCCAGCCTGTGATACTGAGGTGTTCAAGGGCGACTACCTATCTTGGCCAACGTTTCGTGACCTGTTCACGGCCATATACAAAAACAACAGTCGCCTAAGTCCGGTAGAAAAGTTGTTCCACCTCAATCAGAAAACTCAAGGTGAGGCAAAGGACATCGTCAAGAAATGTCCCTTGACAAATGAAGGCTTCGAAACAGCCTGGAAAAACCTATGTGAGAGATACGAGAATAAGCGGATTCTCGTAAACTCACAACTACAAATTTTGTTTAATCTAAAAAAGATAGATAGCGAGTGCGGCAGCTCTATCAAAACCTTACAGCGCGACATAAATAATTGCTTGGCATCTCTAAAAACACATCAGATCGATGTTTCAAATTGGGATGCGATTATTACCTATTTATGTTCAACAAAATTACCTGAAAATACGTTGGCTCTATGGGAGCAGAGCATTGACCACAAGACGGACATATCCAAGTGGGAGGATATGGACAAATTCTTGTCAAATCGTTTCCAGACACTTGAAACCGTGTCTGGTTTTACAGGGAATGCCACTTCTAAAGTGCATGCAGGAAATTAATTACTGGCAGTTATGGTAAATCGTAATGTTAATGGTTATTTAAACCGCAAAGCTAACATTATAACAAAATCAAATACTATCAGCACATGCCAAAATTAATTAGAAATTGAAAATCGATGAAGCTAAATTGCAAAAGTAATCTTTGGAATAATCTTTATTCATTATAGGCAAGACACCGCCTTTACAGACTTACCTTTTCCTTTATTCTTCATTAGCCAGAACTTCACTACGCCTAATTTGAACTTTAATCTTCATCCCTTGCACCACTGTCTCTATCGCCTCACTCGTTTTATTAAACTGTTTGTTGAATCTATGAAGTTTTCTCGTTTTGAATGTTACTTCGTAGCAAATCGTAAATGTCGTGTGAATTTTTTTTAAGAAAATTACAGGAATTTCAATGCGCTCTTCCTAAAATAAGTAAAAAAAAATAATGCGTATTGACGAGTGATTTTTGTTGAGGATGCAATGCGCTTAGTTTTTGTTGCCGTAAAGCATCCTCTGTTGATTAAGAGGTCACTGTTGTAGGCAACAGATAAATGCCGGCTTTCGAGTCTACCTCATTGCTAGTACTAGGGACTGTTGTTGTTGTGTTCCCCGTACCAGTGCGCGAAAATATTATTTTTCTAGGGCGACCGCGGAACGGTTTTGGAAAACCCTGTATGACTTGTTGTTGAGTTGCCGGTGAAGCAACAGCTGCCACTGCAGCAGTTATTGATGTATTCGTAAGCAAAGTATATGCGCCTCCAACAGATGGTACTACTTGCCCTGTCGACGGCGATGTACCAGAATTAGTTGTATTGGTAAAAATGCACAGGTGTACACGGCGGCGGCACTGTACTAGGTGGAATACTCAATTGGAATCCATTATGATACATCGGATAGTAGGTGGCTTGGGCGGGAGTGCCTGATGGTGAAGTCACTAAAGTTGATCCCGAGTTGGCGGTACCTGCTGGAAAGATAGTTTTGCAAGTAATCTTTACATCTACGCCAGTACTGAAATAATTCATTCACGTCAGCCTTCAATCAATGCAACCAATGTCCCTAACAAGCGTTAACACTAAACAGCATCTATGTATTACTTTTTGTGCCCGTTCGTATGACCATTTAATTTACAATTATCATACTGAGCCTTTGCTGTTGCTCCAGTGCTAGCACTTTTGCCGTTCACTTCAGCGGCACAGCTACTCTCGATACCCTTTAACTTCTTAGTGGGCGGCTCATTGGTGCTTAATGAAAAATCAAAACGTTGCTCCAACATCATATGCGAATTTGGTGGCAAACCAATGCAACCACGTAATATATTCTCAATAGCCGAACGCTGACGAAAGAGCGAGTTGATAACTTGTGCGCCACGCGGTACCAATGGAGCCTTGCATAGGTAGCTTAATATAGAAAGTACGGGATTAAATGAGACCCATGGCGCATCGGCCCGTTGATTATTTTTAATCTGAATGCGTGAGCACAATTCACCCAAAATAACCAAGTCAAGTATGAACGGTGAAGCGAGTAATGAATCCTCGCATGTATTATGAATGAAGAGTGTATTATGACCGCCCATCATAAGTTCTGAGGTATATTCATCCATAGCACGTTTACTATCGCCCACATAGGGTACATATTTGATGACCACCAACATGATCGGGATGTTCATTAGGTTTAAAGAGTATTTGATTCGATTCGACCATATCATCAACAACGTTACTTTTGGGTATCTCCTTGGAGCGGAATTGCTGTGGGGCTGATAAATTCTTGCCATCATTATTACCCAAATGATTGTAGCTAACTATGGAAACAGGTTTGATGCCTGCACCCACCAAAAAGTCAACAAGCACTGATTTAAGTTTAGTTTGGCCCGCTTTAAAATCATCGCCAGCAATGAAAACACCCTTAAATTCAGTCAATTCACTAACAAACATAACATACCCAAGTCGCCCGAAACCCATGCCACAGTCAATATGTTTTTTCGGCAATGGCCTCAAACTACCATTGCATTCACGATTAGATTGTATAAACACTAAGTTCCAGATTTCCAATACGTCGGAATCATTAGTAACTAAACTAAATACTAAGTTCCAGATTTCCAATACGTCGGAATCATTAGTAACTAATTCGGGCAAACTACGTCCGCCAATACGACCATAATGTAATTCAGAGCAGGGACCGCACAGTCTCTTAAATTTTCCAAAAACTATCTTTCATGCTGCCCGGCAAAATATGCTCTGGACGAAGTCCAAGATCCAACCACATTCGTGTGCATTCAAGATCGGGCTCTAGACCAGAAGATTCATCAGCGCCAAAATAAGTAACATATAAGCGATCTTTCGGCAATTTCATACTAGCCGTTAAAAATGCCCAAACCCAAGAGCATATTTCCCTTTTTAGTAACCCCCAAATGACCAATTGCCGAGCATTTCAAAAAATGTGTGATGGTAAACACCTCTACAGACATCATCCAAATCATTGTGTTTACCACCAGCACGAACACATTTCTGGGTATTCGTGGCATGAACCCATTTCCCGATCAGGATCTGCTGTGCCCAAAATTATCCATGACAACATCTGCAAAGAAAAAGAGAAAAAGCCATTAGTGCATACATCAATGGGCATCGCAAAAGTGTGACAACTGACGGCGCGGCCGACGCCGCAGTTGGAGCACCCCCTTTGCGATGCCGGTAACCTGAAAAACACTAAAAACGGAACGATACCGGCATACTTACCCATCCACTGTTCTGGATCTCCACCACCAGTCACCTGAAAAAGAAAAGAAAATGTATTAAAAATCTGAAATAACCTAAGAAATATTTATTTCAGTAAAATTATTGCAAAATATTTTACCACTTACCTTTTTGTCCAGCAATGCCCAAAATTCCACATGAATTGAAGCAAAAACGGTAAAATAAATCTTTCGATTCATTTTTTGTTTTTGCTTCATTCTCTACACTGGAATGTTCAACCAACGTATGTATGTATGTATGATACATACAAGAAAACGAGAAACGACAGAGTTGCCATGTTACCCAACTCGACCTCCCAATGGTGCGTTTCTTGTTTGCGTCTGTCTAAGAGTAGAGAAGATAACACAAGGTTAAATCACAAGAGCCCGGGAAAACAACTGGATGGCAACCCGCAACATACCAACGGCAGCCTCATTAGTGCTGTCATATTAAGAAAGAAAGAAAGCGGATACCGATAACTACACCAAAGCAGTACCGAAAACCGCAAAACATCAGAATCGGTACTGACGTGTTTTTGCCGAATATAGGCATCTACTGCAATACCAAGCAGTCATACACAACAAAGGAACCCAAAAAAAGGGAGAACAAAACAAAGAAAACAACCTTTCCTTGCAAAAAATTCACATTTTTTTTACAAAGACATTTTTTTTGTTGTTTTTTTTTACCCTTTCCGTTTTTTGGGCACGGTTTTCAGGCTGGGGGGCAGGACTTGTTGCTTTTCAACAACAAACATCACAAACAGTCATTATAAGGGCTCGGTACAAAAACAATCCGAGTCCCGAAATTAAAGAATCCCGACAAGACCAAGTCCCGAAATTAGAAAGAGTCAACTGTTTCTACCGGCCTAGTGTGCTACTGCCCCAGTGACCTAGTTTTTTTTCAAGGGCAAGCAAATACATATATGTATATATATACTCGCACACCACAAATTCACCATACCAGCTGTCAGCTAACCAAGAAATACACGACAGAGTTGCATGGTACGTTTCATGGTACATTTAGCATAATGGTACGTGCAGATAGAACGCGTCGCGGTGAACGCATCGCCAATCCGGATGCAAGCACCGGCAGTTGGTACACTTTCAAGTTTAAGTACGATTTTCGCTATTCATCATGAGCTGTCGCACAAAATTAAATCCATACCTTCGTGAGCCTCTCCGCTTCGATTTAAACTCGGTTTATTCACCTATTTTAACGTACGTTTGTTAATAAAACAACACGCGTATCCCGAAACCAAGTAATTTTCACGTCCGCTCCAACCTCCCACACACACCGCAATCTTGCTGGTTATGTTTAAATATATAAGCTGCTCGAAATCACAGCACTAACTACTTTGCAAAAACGCTCTCGTCACTCCACGTCATTTGACTAGTCATTTTACGGTGACTGGTTATATTCGTAGTCACATTTGCATGGGCGTGGGTAGGTTTGTGACCAGGTGTTTTGTAGGGTAATAGTATAATACACAACTGACGAAATACATGCGCTGCAGCGAAAACGCGCATCACCCAACCAACCTCACGGTCACTCGCCCTGGCACATCCATAAAATGTCACAGTCGCCCTGAGAGCGACACGACATGTTATACGCTGGAACGGAGACCTCGGCCTCTTCGTCCAGCCCAGAAAAACCTCAAAAACCTCGAGTCTGGAACGGAGACCTCGGCCTCTTCGTCCAACCAACAAAAAAAAACCGCAAATCTGGAATGGAGACCTCGGCCTCTCCATCCGGAACGACAAAAAAACCAAAGAATAACAAAAAATGGTGCCACTCTGGAACGGATACCTCGGCCTCTTCGTCCAGCCTTACTGGCCATCGACAATACACATATTACATTCTGAATTTCTATATTTAAGAATTATGTATAATTCAATGGCAAGAAATATTCACTTCACTGTTCATAACCGCTAATTCTTTCATCTTAGCTCAGGTGGCATGCTAAGCAAGTCGGAAGGGATTCCCGGCCATTTTGCGTCGCAGACGAACTCTTCATTTAGATTAAGTTTAGTGTGTAAGTCTTATATTAATTTTTTCTCGTTTCAGCGGAGGTCATTGGCGAGTATGTGTGCTTTTTGTCAGCACTCATGCATATGCATGTCGTGGGTGATGTGTGGGTGCCTTTCCCCTCCAAAACGGAGGATTTTGCGGGTCAACGGTTGTGGCTTGCTATACAACCGGCCTCTTTGATTTCAACAGCCAACCAGCACGCATCTGCCGCCAATGATCTCCACTGTTTTCCAGAATATATTCAGGTAATATTGTAACCAGGTTATATATATATTCACATAATAAATTACATCCATTATAACGAGAAATCTCGTCTACTTTCTTATTTCTCTATTTCCACACGCATATCCCCACTGAGATCGACCCGGTGCGCCCACCTCTCGCAAGGATCAGACGCACCCCGGCCGAACATCCGGGTACCCCAAAGATTGCCCAAGGACGCCCAGTCCCAGGGCCACAACAGCAATTGCGTCCTGGCCTTCCACAACACACGCGTAGTCACCCGTCACTTACCCCCAGAGTCGCGGCGTCTCCCCTTATGCACTTCAGAATTCTGCAGTTAAACTGTAATCGACTAACTGGGAAGATTACGGCCTATCTGTCCGGTCAGGCGATGCAAACCTAGAAATCATCAACATCTACATCCCTCCTGCCACCTGTTGCCCCAGCGGATACCGCCCTAATATCAGAGCCTTACTCACTGGCAACAATCGCATTATCTTAGGCGATTTCAATGCCCATCACGATCTATGGCACTCAAACTTGCGGGCGGACAGTAGGGGTGAAATGTTGGCGGATCAAATAGAAGAAACGACGTTCTGCACAATAAAAGAAGACGCCCCCACACGTATGGTAGGAAGCTGTCACAGTTCGCCAGATATGTTGTTGTTGTTGTTGTAGCGATTAGTTTACTCGCCGAAGGCTTTGGGGAGTGTTATCGATGTGATGGTCCTTTGTCGGATACAGATCCGATACGCTCCGGTAACACATCACCATTAAGGTGCTGGCCCGACCATCTCGGGAATGATTTATATGGCCACATTGAACCTTCAGGCCATCCCTCCCTCCTCACCCCCAAGTTCCATGAGGAGCTTGAGGTCGCCAGAGCCTCGTCTGTTAGTGAAACGGGATTCGCCGCTCGAAGGTGAGGTTGAAAATTGGGTTGAAGAAGCTATATGTTGCGCTACACAACCCCTTGAATCTCAATCGTGAGCGCAGAACTCGTAAACTGCGTCAATTGGCAGCCGATGGTAACACTGGCATCCGACCACCTGACTATACTTATTTCGCTCGAGCGTACCGCCGACTTCATCGTCACCGAAAAACGCACTTTCATAAACTTCAAAAAAGGAAAGTGGGAAGAATATAAATCTTTTACAGACAACCGCTTTGCTGCCCTCCCTATCCCGACTGATGCCCGCCAAGGGGAGCGTGCCTTCCGTAAAGTCATTGAATCCGCCTCGGCACGTTTCATTCCCGCCGGGAGAATTCCCGAAATTCGGCCCCACTTCCCGGCGGAGGCCGCAAACCTAGCGAGAGAACGTGACCTTATAAGACAGCTTGATCCAGGCGACCCCCAAATAAGGGATATAAACCAACGCATCAGATTGCTTGTGGCGAACACAAGTGTGCGAAATGGGAGGAGCACCTAACAGGTTGTAACCTCTCTACCGGTGTGGGTAAAATTTGGTCCACCGTAAAGTCCCTACCGAATCCGACTAAGCACAAAGACAAAGTTTCCATCGCCTTTGGCGACAAAGTGCTGTCGGATGCGAAAAAATGTGCGAGCGCTTTCTGCCGACAATATATAATGCATCCTACGGTCGACAAAGATAGACGGAGAGCCAGTAAGCACGCACATAAACACAAATTCAGCGCGCCACCAATCACCATCACCGCTAAAGAGGTTGAGGACGCCATTGGTCGCACTAAACCATCCAAAGCAGTGGGCCCAGACGGCATAGCCATGCCGATGCTTAAAAGCCTAGGGAAAGAGGGTTTCAAATATTTAGCGCATGTCTTCAATCTGTCTCTTTCCACCTTTGTCATACCCGAGAAATGGAAAATGGCCAAGGTGGTCCCGCTACTAAAGCCTGGGAAACCAGCTAACATAGGAGAGTCGTATTGTCCGATATCTCTCCTATCGCCAGTAGCAAAGACGCTTGAAGCCATTTGGTCCCTTATTTCCAAGCAAATTCGCAGCTAGCTCTCATCAGCATGGCTTCAGAAAACTCCATAGCACTACCACCGCGCTAAATGCCATTAGCACCCAGATAAATTGCGGTTTAAATCAATACCCCCACCATAGAACAGTACTCGTAGCGCTAGACCTATCAAAAGCTTTTGATACGGTCAACCATGGCTCGTTACTGCAAGACCTGGAAGGGTCCTACCCTTCCCCCATGTCTTAAAATGTGGACCGCAAATTATCTGTGTGGTCGGCAGGCATCTGTGCAATTTAGAAACGAAATATCAAAACCAAGGAGAATTAAACAAGGGGTGCCACATGGTGGTGTCCTATCCCCACTTTTGTTTAATTCCTACATATCTAAGCTACCTTCACCACCGGAGGAGTCACAATCGTTTCCTACGCCGATGACTGCACAATAATGGCCACAGGCCCAGGCCCAAAGATCGATGAGCTATGTAATAAAATAAACGGCTACCTCCCTGATCTCTCCAGTTTTTTCGCCTCGCGAAACCTGGCATTATTCACCGACTAAATCTTCCGCGACCTTATTTACAACATGGACGTCCCAAATGTCGACCATTTTGAACATCCGCGTCGATGGCACTGCGCTACCGACTGTCCTACACCCCAAAATCTTGGGTGTGATGTTTTGATCAGGATCTACATTTTGGTGAGCACGCAGCAGCAATTGTTCCGAGAATTCAGAGCCGTCACAAGATCCTCAAATCCCTCGCTGGCAGTACCTGGGGAAAAGATAAAGAAGCGCTCATTACTAATACAAAGCAATTAGCCAGCCGATTACGTGCTACGCGTCACCCATATGGTCGCCAAGCCTAAAAATTACGCACTGGAAGAAGCTACAGGCCTGCCAAAATACTGCTCTCGAAATTGCCACGGGCTGTCTTCTTATGTCCCCAGAACACCATCTGCATAATGAGGCGAGAATACTCCCCATCAGGGAGAGAAATGAGATGCTGACCAAACAGATCCTGTTGAATACCTAGAAACCTGTGCATCCCACCAGACATCTGGTTGATGAACCAGCACCGCCTAGGGGCTTAAGGAGTCATCTCCGTAAGCATTTTGAGGAAATACGGCACCTGAGAACCCAGCGTATGAAGCGAAAAACACAAGCAGGTCCTTCGTGATCTCCATATACAGGCGTCGGACTTTATGCCAGGAATTTCCCGTTGAATCCAGTACTTAAAGAAAAGTATCCAAATCTCGCGGAAGAGGAACGCATATCCCAGGGAAACGCGTGTCACTCTTGCTCAACTTCGTTCTAGATACTGTAACAGGTTAAACTCTTACCTATCCAGAATCAACCCCGACATACAAAATGTATGCCCCGCCTGCAATGTGTCCCACATGACACCAACCATCTCTTAATTGTAATGTGGAACCAACGCATCTAGCACCCCTTTCCTTATGGTCCACCCCTGTTGAAACGGCAAGTTTCCTTGGACTCCCGTCAGAGGATATTGATGACATTTGTGATCGGTCGCGGCTGTTAGGTGGAGCGAAGCATTGCTGCAACAACAACAATTAAACAAGTTCACTGAAGCGCACACTATTCATGCTAATATTGAACACGTTATTCCGACTAAAATATTTCCACGCAATTGAACAAACGGTAAATAAATTTCAGATTGCAACCGAATTCAAAGGGAAATAATGCTGAATTAACATAACAGGTGGAACAACAGATTCGGTTTCAACATTAGGTACAGTAAATACAAATTTAATTGCATCAAATTTTTTCATTCCGCATAAATTACACGTAGTAAGTGACGATTTTAACATACCTTCGAACGGCATACTCGGCAAGGATTTTCTAAAAACATATAAGTGCATAATCGACTATGCAAACAATATCATAACAATTAGCATTGGCACAGAAACTCATAGTATAAAATTTTACATGGTATGACCACAGACACTTTAGTGATTCCTCCAAGATGTGAAGTTTATCGGTTGGTTAATTTGAAAAAATCTAAAAATCCTGTTTTTGTAGACGCGCAAGAAATTTGTAGTGGTGTTTTTACCGCAAATTGCATTGTTGACACAAATAACCCAATTATAAAAGTTTTAAATATAACCGATGAGGTAAAATATGTCAACAAATGCAATATAGTAACCGAAGAAATTACCAACTTCAACGTATACAAAATCAGTGAAACTTCAGAAAATACAAAACATCTGGAAGAATTAAAAAGTGTTCTACAAAAACAAATGCCAAAATATGACCAATGCAAATTGCTTGATTTATGCCTAAAATATGCCGACGTATTTGCTTTAAAACGGACCGTATGACTCTTACAACTTTTACGAATAGAAACTTAGATTGACTGACAAAAATCCGGTTTACATTAAAAACTATCATTTGCCTTATTCACAACGGGAAGAATAAATAGACAGGTTGATAATTTACTGCAGAACGATTTAATAGAGCCAAGTTTTCAAATTACAATAGCCCACTAATTTTAGTTCCAAAAAACGATCCCACAGGTCAAAACGCATATCGTATGTGCGTAGATTTTAGAGCGGTTAATAAAAAGCTTATCGCTGACAAATTTCCGTTAGCACGAGTGGACGATATACTTGACAACCTTGGTAGGGCAAAATATTTTCAACTTTAGATCTTTTTTCTGGTTTCCATCAAATTCCATTGCATCCTAACTCTATAACAATAAACAATAAATACTAATAAACAATAAATAACAAAAAACTCGTCTGGGCAACCCTGTTGGTGTGGCGGTGGGGAGGAGGGAAAGCATAGTAAGTAATCTTGTGCTCTCCTAAAGTTTCTTTTTCAAATTCATTGTTTATTGTGAGTCTTAATTCTTACAACCTGTGTCTAAACATTAATAAACGTAACATTTGTCTGTGGAAAGTAAGATCCTCTGTCCAGGTGATCTCCAATTCAACTTTACTAACTTGGCAGTATATTGCGATTGGTGCTCTCCTGCTTTGTTGTTAGTCAACTTGTTTTTCTTTGACACCTTCAACTGTGTATCTCGCCCAAAAGTTTTATAGTCACTGAAGTTTGTGCTTCAAGCTTTATGTTGTGGTTTGCGTCTATGCTAAACTTGAAGCCTGCGTCATAATAATCTAAGCTGCGTTAGAGCTGCCACCCAGTTTCTTGGAGCTCAGCAATCTTATTTGGTGCGCAGATCATTTATGCCTATTGATCGACCTATTTTATATTTCGTCTAGACACATGCACAACTCGGAGAACATTCAATCATTTATGTGATAAAATATTAAGCTTTTAGGAGACGGCTGCTGAAGAGCGACTACGGAAATCACGCATTTATCTACGCTACTTTCTATTCCTATCTAAAGTCTAATAACGGAAGCTGTTAGTTCAACCTCGCAGTTCGTGCATCCAAACAATGAGCACTAAGGCCACTAGAAGGCTATCATAGGAACGCATACTAGACCAAGTGCTGTCGCTCCACCATTCCTAATCAGTTCTGAACTATAAGGCCACGAAGCCAGCCCAATAAGGCCAAGCCCTCCCAAATCAATGCAGCGATTTGCGTAGAGGTTGACAGACTGTGCTAACACATCGTTGTATTATTCTGTTCCGCTATCATACAGTTTGTACAATCTTTGGGAAAAAATCTGGAGAAACACAAAAGTGAATAGGATCCGTATACTAAAATGGCAACCAGCTAGACCAGAGACGACGTTCTTGCGACCAAATACCTCAAGAATGATGACTAAAATTAAAGCTATGACTTACAAACTTTCTCGCATTTACTATATTTTGTTTAATAGAATAGATCGTTGGGATCTGGCCGAGATGTTCGAAGAGTCCCGACAGTCCTATAACGTAGTAATTCTTTATGTACATAAAGTTCCAGCATCATAATTCGATTGTCAGCAAGAGTCATACTGCTTAGAACTGGAGTTTTCTCGATTTTGAAGAAAAAATTCAGAGCATGTGTATAATTAGCTTAGGGTATTTTAAGCAGACAGAATCCAGATTTGGATTATCATCGAACCATACCCGCCTGCAGGTTCTTAATTCTGGTACCGAACAAGCAGAAACTCTGAAAGTCATTATTCATGCTTGAGTCGCCACACGTTGAACAGACCAAGTAGTCCACTATCGGATCGAATGTAGCGCCGGACAAAAACAGATATGTTATGGAAGGGCCGACAAGAAGATAGCAGTAATGGCAGAGTGGATATGCAGAAGCGAGAAAGGTAGTACACAGCCGGACTGAGAGGCCAAGTTACAGATGTGGAATAATATGCGCTTAGCAGCCTAAGAAGCTGTATGACTTAGGTTATCAACATCTATTAAGTATGCCACCAAAATATCTGGAATCAAAGATAAGTTGGCTAACACACTGCCGACAAATGTTACCGCATAATAAGAGCATTTTTTCGGCTACGCGAACAACCTAGAAGGGTGGCAGACAACAATCAGCAACTTTCCTAAACAATCAACAACAAAACAGAAACCCTTTTCTTGAATGCATATATATGTAAGAAATCCAATGGCTCTGACCACTCTAGCTTATATAAGACGGTTTATACTATATTGCTATATGATATATTCAGGAACTGATCTTTTTTTGACCAGACACATTTTTGCCATGTCACGAAAGAGATTTAAGAGACAAATTTTCTAATTAATCCGCAAACTAAAAAGGGAACATGTTATCCATCACTTGGCACCCTTTTTATCACAGATGAAACTGCCTCAATTATGGTAATTTGGAATACTTTAATTATCG
>JARSSU010002263.1:0-12904 GCA_029619165.1 Eurosta solidaginis
GATTGTAGCAGCATAAGTGTGACAAGGAAACATTTAAATTTAGTACATTCGATTATTGAATACAAAAACAAAAACGTTTAAACAGCAATATATCGGCCCTCTGATGTTTGGAAATGTACCTAGCCATTTGTAGCAATATAGGAGTATTACATATAGCTTTCGAGCTTTTGCCACTGGGCGTTATCGATGTTAGAGCGACACATTTAGTTTCTTTAAAAGCTACATATATTGTTTTTAGTTCAGTAACGGTACTGAAAATAGAGTTTTGGTGCCAAATTAATTCAGAAAAAGCAAATTTTTCAGAAAAGATCAAATGAACTTCCGTATAAGGACAAATCAAATTAGTTAATATCAAATGTACTTCAAAAAATACAAAATACATTCAGGAATGGGAAAATTTTTTTCCTAAAAGGCCAAATGAATTTAGAAAGGGAAACAGTTTTTCATAAATGGTCCAATGAAATTCAGATTGTTTTATTTTATTTGTTTTTTTTAATAACTTATCACCGTTCATATTTACTTATGTATCTGTACGCATGTTAGTACAGTAGGAACAAAAAAATGACAGTGGAAATTTTTTTTCATTTCTATTTCTATTTTGATCTTTAATATTTTAAGAAAAAAAAATTAAATTTGAATTTGAAACTATGCAAACAAATCACATAAACTTTCTTGCAAAATTTGAAAATTCTAGAAAATTTAGAACTTTTTTTGAAGTTCTCTGAACTTCTTTGAGTATGCAGTTTTGTAGCCCAACCAATTTTAGTCTGAAATAATATTATTAAAAAAAATTGTTTAAGTTAAACGGTTTTATCAAACACAATATTTACATGAAGTAATAATAATTGTAAAAGCTAGAAAATAATTAGGTAGGTCCTAGGTAATAGTCATCACACTCTTCATCAATCTAGGGCGTTGATCAGACAATTACATAAAAGCGTTGGACACGTGAAATTTCTAAAAATGTGAGGAGTAGCATAACCTTATTAAGGTTCTGTTGGTCTTATATATGACTATCAATAGAAATTTGCACGTCCAATGCTTTTATGTAATTGTCTGATCAACGCCCTAGATTGATGAGGGGTGTGATGACTAGTACCTAGGACCTACCTAATTATTTTCTAGCTTTTAATATTATTATTACTTCATGTAAGTATTGTTTTCAATAAAACCGTTTAACTTAAACATTTTTTTTTAATTATTTTATTTTCAAGTTTTTAGTCTTTATTTAATTGCCTATTATTTCTCATTCTATTTAGTTCATTTAGTGACTCATTATTACAAGGACTCTTTCCTGACAATTTGTTACAATCTAAGTCCTCAATACATAATCCTTCCAAAGACTTTACTCGATCTACGCCACGTATGCTTGTCCCCCCTCGAACTGCAAAATATTTTGATGTCACTTCTACCGGACTGTTGTAATATTTGTTCCAAATATGAGCCAAATCGGACATCATAGGTCGCTTTCTATTCATGTATGTTTTATGTGTTCCAAATATGGACCAAATCGGACACAAATACGTTTTTTTTTGAATATCTCGATCCTTGCGCCACCTAGCGGCATTTTTTTCACAGGCCGCTTTTCATGATTCATGTATGTATTACGTGTTCCAAATATGAGCCAAATCGGACCACAAAAACGATTTTTTGAATATCTCGATCCTTGCGCCACCTAGCGGCGATTTTTTCATATGTCGCTTTCTATTCTTTATGTATTATGTGTTCCAAATATAGCCAAATCGGACCACAAATAAGATTTTTTTGAATATCTCGATCCTTGCGCCACCTAGCGGAGTTTTTTCTTATTATTGCATTGTCATCGGGTTCTGAACTATATTCCAAGTTTCAAGCCTGTAGCTTATCGGAAGTTACTAAAATTTCAATTACAAAATTCGTGCTAGCCAGCCAACCAACCAGCTTGTCAAGTCAGCTATGCAAATAAAAACCGTTTAAATAAACGATGTTGCAGGTATGTCAAAATTCGCGCTGATTTTTGAAATTTTTTTTTGAAGTGGGTTTCAGATTTTTCCTAACAAAGTATTCACACTTTGTATGGATGAAAATTTTAAAACACCTCTTCGGAAAAAATATCATCAAAATACGAATTTGTAGTTTGTTGGAATAAAATCGATTGAGCACAAAACTGTATACTGAAACAACTCAGAGAGCTTCAAGTAAAAAGTTCAAAACTTTCGAAAATTTTTTTGAGTTGGGTTTGCATAGCTTCAGTTACAAAATTACACAGGAGTTTTTCCTTAATACGAGTATACTACAATAAAAAAGAAGAATTTGCGAATTTGAAAAATTTGCCATTGCTATTTTTTCCTCGCTGCTGTACATACACAATTTTAAAAAGTACAAAAAATTCAACTCACCTGAATGTGTCCAATATCATTGTGAATAGCACAAATTTCCTAATAGCGGCACAACTAATGACGTTGGTGGAATAATTTCGGCCAACAACAAAAAGAACACAGTCAGTGACAGTAAAATGGATATGCTTAATGAGACCTGTAATTGAGACGAAACAAAGTAAACATTAATAAAACACATGTAGTCATATATTATACTAGACGTATTTTATTATATTGTCACTATGTGTATATGTATGTGTAGCCCAATTTTCCATCTAAATTAAAGCTAACAAATATAATGATGGTAATAGGCGAAATTGATGCTACAAATGATTGTAGCACTTAATGTCGCATACAAAAAAATTCAATTTGGATAAACAGCTGCGACAAAAGAACAACAACTGAAATAACAGCAATGTTGGATCCTTTGTATGTAGATGTGTAGTAAAATAGGATTGCGTTATCTTTTAGCTACCCAACAAAAAGTGCTGAAAGATATCGACAAAAATATGATATATATCATCGGGCCGCTAAGAGTCGTGCGCTGCTACAGCGTCCGAAAAAAAATTACCAGCTCCTGTCTCCTATTATAACTTTAAAACACGGATCGAGAAATAAGTTTAGAAGCTGAGTTCGCTGGGTAGCGATTGGATGTATTTCTGTAAGAAGTAAACATCGCCTTCCACGACGGCCGATTATACATTTCGGGGTGATTCGCGTTATCGCCTTAATATGACACTGATAAACTCACTATACAGCATACGAAATATGTATTTCTTTGAGCAGATCTTTTAAGCGGGACCACTCTTCATGCGCTGGGTAATGAACCTAGTTTCGAACCAATATACTGTTACTGCTGCGTCTTCGGTCTCTAAAACTCCATAGCTTCTTGCCGTTTCACGATAAAGAAAACTCGCGGTTTGCCGCTTAGCGCTCGCTTACGTCTACTAAGAGCTTAGACCATACAAACAGTTTGCTAAGGTTAATCTGCAAAGAAAGCTCCTACTATCTTTATAATATGGACACAGAAAGAATGCGGACAACCAGCCGATTTAACGGCAGCATCAGCTCCTCGCTCAGTAATACAATGTACCCTGAACTGCCAGCACAAAATATTTACGACTGATTAATCACCTTAATGCAATTCTTTGTCTAGGTCTATCCTACTTTGCTGGATTTTCTGATCCAAGCAATGAAACCACCATAGCAGATACGCTCATGCATCCTGCTACCAACATACGTCGGATTTTTCTCGTCTCCAGAGTAAAGGCGTTACTCATTGCACTTCGAAATTCTTTAAATAAGCTACAACGGACTTAATGAAAAATTATCTGAGATAGTCATCTCCGAGAGAAAAAACTTACTGCCAGACCAAATCTAGATACAGCCTTAAAGCAAAGTAGCGTGATCTTCTGAGACACATCTACCACGAGATTACAACAAAAACTGTGCCCGAATGCTTTTTGTCGACCATCTTTCCATTGAAAAGGTCAGACGACGTTACCAACACGCCCTCAAACTCTAAAACAATCTGTGCTCATAAAGAACCTATAAACAATGGCCAAAGCTTTCAAGCCTTGGCTCTGACGTTAAGCTATGCGATATTAAAATATTCTGATTTTAATGCTTTTAGCTGCCTTATTCATGTTAATATTGACTTTAAACTGTCACACTCCTGTTTTGTAGTTCAGAGAAATGGTAACAGGCTAAAAACCTGGGATATTCCCGATTTCCAGACATTTCTTCCTTCGTCGGTTACGAAGTAACTTGAAACTGTCTTCCTACTCGTAACTAGTCGATAGAATATGGACAACACTGCGATAATAATTTAGTCACTCGAAAACTTATCGGCAACGTTTCGACAGCGACATTGTTTTCTATAGTAAATGGATAAGTTTTCTATAGAAACCGCAACATCTTTAGATAAAAATTATACATTTTTGATAACAAACCGATAACTCATCGATAACATTTGATATCAAGATAAAAATTTTATAAAAATTTGTATAACAAATCGATAGCTCGTCATTATTTCGTCGGTGACACACCGAAAACAATGGATTACATAGCGGTTCATCGTCGAAACAGTTTAGTCGAAAAGAAATCGATAAATGTTCGATAGAGACGATAATTCGCGATAACATTTTTTATCGATACAAATTTGGAAACAATGCGAGAAGGAAGATAGCTCGTTTATCCCTCGTCGAAACACGATGATGATAAACCGATTAAAAATGATAGCTTGTCGATAACGTTTATTATCGTGAGCAAGGTGTTTAGACATTCCATGTAGTAACTGAGAACATAGAAGGTCCATCCATTCACTTTTAAAGAGAAGTGGTAAGGAGCCATCTGTGCAGTTTCAGAATGAAACCTCTAAATCAGGATATGTTTAACGTATTTACGTAGGATATTCCAAATCCATTTTAGGTATTTAAAATTTAATCAACATTAAGTCATTGCGCCTATTATCATTTAAGTTGATTTAATAAAATTTTTTATAGTGACGGTGAAAAACCCTAACGGCGTTCATTATTTAAATTATAACTTAATTTTTTTAGCTTCGTTATGTAATTTAATAAACTAAATCTAAAATTGAATATCTATTAAACTACTTATGTCTCAATATTGCTTGAACTTTGTATTTTTTATCTTTTTGCAGAGGAGAAGGGTATATATCTAGATGTTTATTCAAGTTTTCAATAAAACACTTCAGTTATATGGACATTTGAGAATATGAGCAGCAAAAGACTAAAAGTTTTATTTGTTTTATGATTTTCCGGCAGGGTGGATAAAGATAGTATATTGGAACGATTTTCCGTACCTTAATGGTGTTTTGTTACCTGAACGTACCGGATCCATATACGGCAAGGACCATCAACATCGATAACACTCTCGAAAGCTTCGGGGAGTGTCTTATCGTTATACAACAGCAACACATTTTCCGCCATCCTGTCAAACTTGGTTTCGATACAAACCGGTTTCGGCGTTGTGCCATCATCAGTGTCGAAAAGCAACATCATAAATTGGTCAACTTCTTAAAAAATGCCAACTTACACGGCGTTCAAACATCGAACAATCTAGGGCGTAAACTAAGAACTAACATTAATGAGAGGATCCACTTAGCAGCCACGGCGTATTCAAGCTTACTGCGGATGCCAACATAGTTACATAGGACAATCAGACGGCAAATAAGAACGAGGTCAGAGAACACATTAGAGTTACAACACAAAATACGGAATCCAATACTATACTAGAGTATAACTTCGCGTGATATAACATGGTCGAAAATGAATGTTCTCGAGCAAACATCAATAAACTGTAGGTCTTCTTTACATACAAGCAAAAGGCCGACGTCTCAACGTACTCGAAAACATGGAAATCTACAAACAGAAAACATTGGACAGTAGAATACAAACGAACAGATACACACAATTTCTGGCACAATATACAAGCTATAATACTTGTTACAAGAAACAAAAGTACAACAGACAAACACACAACAAACAAATAATCACAAAACAATTAACGCACTAAAACAACAAAACCTACCAAGAAGGTCCAACGACTAAAATTATGGACTTTTACCTGCCTCAGTCAGCCACACAAATCGATCAGTAAAAAGCACCCTCGGTCTGAATGAACACAGAACACATAACATAACTAAATGATACACAAGCATCAATTTTGACAACACCTGTTCATGTATTTACGAACTATAAATACAAGGCAAACGACAACATAGATCAGAACGAAAATCGACACTGATGATGGCACAACGCCGAAACTGGTTTGCCTTGAAACAATTTGACAAGCGATGACGGAAATCGTTCCAATATACATTACTAAATGTTTCTTATTAACTGAAGAATAACTGGAATGTGAGATTTACGGGGACACTTTCGCGCTCAAATTTTGATACTATTTAGTATGATCCGGAGCACCGGTTTTATTATCAATTTTGATGTAAGTATGTAAATATATTCTATTATTGCAACGGCTAATTTTTTATTAAAGCACAAAACAATTATTCCTCTTATATCCTACGCGTTTTGGTGCTACATTGCGCTTCAGGGAGTCTATCACAGAGCGTCACAACGCAGCAGACCGTCGAAAACAAACGGAGCAGAGAAAATTAAAATAAACAAAAAACGTTTCGCATTAGTTTGCATATGTAAAGGGAACATTCATTTGGAATAATATTTTTTGATTGCAGCCACAGAGGACTGCAAACTTTTTAAAATAGTCGGAATAATGAGTACACCATTTTAGTCATTATTCGATTTTGCATTCCGGACAGACTTTTTACTATTTTTATTCCTCTTATTTTTTAAACCATGATTTGCATTCAATGAACTACAATACTCGGAGGAATGCATTCCGCAATCCATTGCAGTGCTTGGGTTTTCAAGAATTATTAGTTATTTAAAATTTTATTACTCCACATGAAGAATACAAAACAGGCACATAGTTCAGACTAACAACAAAAGGAATTAATGCCTAACAAAATTTAGCATTATTTCAAAATAAGCAAGAAAGGCTTTGCAATCTAAAAGTGTAGGCAGGAACAAGGACCAGCCGCGGATTGCATTCTGGGTGATAAATTCCTTAACAAACTCTGATGAGTTTGAAAACGTGCGTAGATTGTTTCAGATTAATTTCAAAAGTTTTTGAATATTTGAGACTTGTGACATTAGTAATTTCTGATATTTGGTAATCTTTTGTCGACCTTATTCCTGCACCATTTCGGAATACTCGAAATTTTTTTTCCCCCCCCCAAAAAAGTTCCACTGTGATTCGATAAGTAAAACAAAATGGCCTTAAGCGAAGCAAAAAAAAAAAAAAAAAACATAGCGGACCACTGTCGCGCACATTTGCGATATTTTCCCTCATATAAGGTCTTGAAGGAACTAAAAAATGTTCAAGCCCCAATATTTGAAATATAGGTGCTTTTAGTGACCTTGAACTATCTTCACATAAACAGATATAGATGAATATTAGTTTTAATTCGGGGTTACTTGATAATTAATTTGAGATATCGCAGCATTTGCTCTAAGGCAGATATTTAAAGATATACTAATAATTTGGTTTTAACAATAACTGATTGCGCTATTTTTCCGTGTGCAGACAAATATAATTTGTTCTAATATGATTGTACATGAAGGAGCCATTTTACAGTCGAACTTGCAACATCGATCTGACTGTGAAATATTTTTCTGATGAACAATTATTTCAATCTAAAATCCAGTTGCCTCATTGATTGACAATCAGTTCAGAAATACACATAAAATTGTTGTTCAAATCATAAGAAACGAAATTAGGACATTTTTTAAGAGCAAATTGGAAAGCTGCATTTTTTTTTCTTTTCCAGTCGCACAGTTATGCGAAATAAGAAAGTTACATTACAATTACAATTTGGAGTGAGGCACTGCGATGTCCAGTTTTGGCTAGGCTACTACTAAATAAAATGAATGCTTAAACGTCAAGTTTCAATGGACTGGGATGCCGAGTTTTTTTTTTCACAACTATCAAAATTTAATAATATTAAAAATCTAGATAATAAAACATCTAGATAAATCATCCTTTACACATGCACATCCCTACATGCATACGCTAGTGCCTAACTTATGAATGTACATAGACATGTGGTATAGATTAATCCTGACCGTTTACAAATTTATGCATATGTGTGAGCAAATAAATGATTGCGTGATTGAGAAATAAATACACGATGGATCTATAGAAAAAATTGTGATAGTTCTTTCTGTTTGAGATTTTTGTTTAATTTTTTGTTTTTGCAATTTATGCATTACAGCAGTGTAACAGAAATAAATCTGCTCAGTGTTAGCAATTATTTTATCAAAGTTCGGCACTTACTTCCTTTAAAGTTTTCTTCACATTGTTGAAGAAACGTGGAAAAAAATTCTATGAACTTTTGGTGACTGAAACTATTAGAAGAAAGACAGAAACCACTGTCAGAAAAAATGTTTTGCGCCGAAAAATGGGAGAAAATTGGGAAACATCTTTTGGGAAATTCAGACTCTTTAATTCGGCGTTCATCTGAATTTGTCTGAGTATGCAATTTTGTTAGCCCAAATCAAACCTGGCCTAACAAAGCATGAGTTTTGGAAATTTTTTTTTCGGGGGATTTTTTTTTTTTTTTTCGGATTTTTCCGGTCCATTTTTATTATTTGTAGAAAATCCTGAAACAGCCTTCGCAAAAATAACTGTCAAAGACGAAGACCAATGCGAGTTCGGAGTTAAGCGGAGTTTTGAAATAGATATTTTACTTTATATTTTGCTGAACAAAAAATCGGATTGGGCTAATAAAAAAAGCACACACTCAAAGAACAATGTATGCCTTGGAATCTTCGTATTAAAGTTCTCTAAAATTTTTTGAATTTTCTTGAAATTTTTTCTGGGGACTGGCTACAGATTTTTTAATTAAAAAATTCACAAAATCTTTTTCTTAATAAAAATATCGCAAATTCGATTCAAAACAAAACAAAATTCCCAATTTCACCTCCATTCTGCAACAGATGTCGCAGTGTTGTGATATGAATTGTCCATCGAAACAGAATAGAGTAGGATTAATGTAAGAACAAACAAAAATAAACCCGCCTGTGATGCGTCCACTGAATGGTATAGCAGCCGGCCGCCTAAAACGTCTTGCCGATAGAAGGAATCTAACAGTTCCCTGAAATGGATCTAATACAACGACGCGTTGGCAGTTGTCTAACTATTTTTTCTTCTTATCTAAATATTAATAAAAATTTTTCAGGTAGATAAAACTGTATCATAACAAAATAACGATATAAAAAATTATTGTTTAGGCCGCCGTCGCGCTACGCGCGCGCGCGATTCTATATTATAAATAATATGTAATGTGACGAAAAATTTGCATTTAAGAATATAAAACAATAAAAATTTTTAACGCCTGAACCATTGGAATGACGATCATTTCTTTTACCTCCCGAGGGGACGAGGAAGGAAGGCAAAATTTAATCGAGATTTAGCTCTCCCTTTTCAATCTCCGTGTCTTCCCTTCGCTTGCATTCTTGTCCCTCTCTCTGCGTCATGACCCCCCCTCTTTCAATTTTTGTTCTACAAATATTGCGCGGGGCGGGGACTGGGGGAGCCGGAACTCGCGCAGGGACGGGCCGGTCTCTACACACCTTACCCCTATTTGTTATGGCAACAAAGCCGAAAAAAATCCGAAAACTATCACCGAAATCCCATGGAACGCTCTCAGTTACCACAGTATGACAACAAGCCAGCACTAGCAGCATCATGACTATCTCTCTTTCTTCTAATTCCTAGCCTGACCTCACCCCTCCAAGCACCTCAGATCCTAATCGAGGGCCTTTTCCCACAACCTATCACTCGAACAGTCTTCGACCCCGAACTATGAGTTTTTTTGTGCTTGAATTGAATAAAATATACTATAATAATAACAAAAAAAAACTTTTTCAAAAGTATTGAGTTCTTGGTTGTATACTTTGCCCTACCCCGTGAGCTTGAGTCCAGCCACCAGAACAGTGAATCGCTCTCTCCGTATGAGTAGTGCAGAAGCCCAAGACAAAGGATAGACCACGAACAGACAGTCAGTAGAGAGACAAGAATCAGACAGGACAGGCATCCCTCTTGATTATTTGTCTTCAACTCTTCTTGTCGGTAATTTTAAACTCCAAGGCGGACTCACAGAGAAAGTCCACACTGCGAGCTTTCTACCTCTCATACTCCACAATGGCCTCTTACTACCAACTAACACGGCGGCAAAACGACTATCGCATTTTCAACATTGCTATTTTGTTTCGTTCGCAGCTGTTTATACCTTGCAAGGCTGCAGCTTAACTTCTTTGTTTCTGCCTTCTATCAGTCAGCAACATGTCAATCGACCACTATTACGCTTTCTGTCCTCAACTATTTAATTCATCTCACACTGAATATCGAAAATTTTGACAACATAACACTCGCATTCTAATTGATGTCACTACCCGATTCATGATCCCTGAATTGGTATCGTAAAAATTTGACCCATATAAATAAATAGATGTTTTTTTTTTGTTTTAGACAATTGTTCCTGCGGTCCTGTGATTCTATGTAATGAAAAAAAACAACTATCCCCCTCTGTCTCCTTTACCAACAACAAGCACATCAAACATGGATACTTGCTGTCCCGGCACCATCTGGCACCCTAATTATTACGTGTTGTTGCACCTTGAAACAGTTTCCACGGGGGGTGACACTAACCAAACCTACCAGAAGAATGGTCCTAAGCATTCTAGTACAGCGTACCGTATCAGCATACACTGTCGGCTCATAAGATGACGAGCAAAATAAAAAGAATAAATAAAAAAAAATAAAAAAAAATATACAACATACAAGGCTTTGGCATGGAAACATACATAGACGGCCTCAACTGGAATAAAATGACAATCCTCCGAAAAAGGGAATAGAAGTGACTCAAGACAGTGAGGTTAATTATAGTGATCGTTATACTATTTTATAATAACACAATAGTTTTATACGATCATTGTTTGCTCACTTATATAGAAAAATCTACTGTATTATGCAATTTGCCAAAAGCTATATCGAATCTTCTTGGTGAGTAGTATAGTTCTACATTTAGATTATATATGGAGTTTGTAACTATATAACAATCTCCATGCGATTTTTTTCATGTGTATTCATGAACACCCCACACCCGATTTAAATCTTTTTTCACTATAAAATTGATTGGCAGACGATCACGATAAGATAAGGAAACAATATAAAGGACAAACTGTTGGTATTCGGTTGATTTAGTTTATAATCATTTCGTTTCTCAGAAAGATGATTCTCCTTAGAAGCAAGTAAAGTAGTAAGTATAACGTACACCGTAACGTAGTTCCATTCCAGCAGTTTAGCTAAAATTTTTGGCTTCTCTTTTGTGCACACATCACCCGATCTGTTGACCCTAAAAGGAAAACACGAATGGCATGCAGGCTGATTGATACTATAAGCCTTTAGGTGAAGGGCGTTTGAGAGTGTTTCGTATTTAAGTGTGAGAGTCTGCGCGTTGCAGAGTTTCCAGAGTACATGGGATACATCATAGGACTCCAAACCTTGCGACAGCGGTGTGCTTTGTCTGTAGATTAACCGATGCGTGAAAGCTCTCTCTCAACGCTTACTGAATTTACGCCTCGTTCCTATAATGTCTTAAATTATTGTAATCGGGCTCTGGCTCATACCGGAACATTAGGTATAGGGCTTTTTAAATTCTTTTTTTTTTAAAATAATAAAAATTTTTTCTTAACCACCACGTGAAATAAACATGTTTTAACAGAGGCACTCTTGACTAGTGCGGCTTCCTCCAAAGGGATGTGATGTGAAGTGAATATTTATTCTTCGGTAGGGCGGGGCCCCACCCGCAGAGCAACATATCCGGATAGGGGAGGTATGGGTTAAATCTCTTAAAAGAATTGCTTAGATGCATTACACAAGCGCCTATAGCCAAGTTTGCAAGTTTTGCCTATCTCACACTGTTTTCAGGTAGCCCAGGAATTATTCGAAGTCCAATAACAAAATGTTATGAACGACTCATGTGAAGTAAAAAATCTACTTCTCCTTCATTATATCCAAAGACTTCCTTGAACTGAGAAATAGCAACGTATAGTAGATTGTCTGCTCGCTGTCGGTTTATTACAATAAAACCTTTGCGCGGATGCTTCTGCTTAGCATTTTTGATTTATTACAAAATGTTCCTATCGATAATTTTTCAAGCTGCTGTTACACAACCGCCATAAGTCTTTATAATAACCTGATCAATAACAACACTCGGCACAACAAATCTCTGTTTGAATAACATTGGATTAGTTTATTCAATATTCATATTGTAATATCGACAATTTTTTGTTTTTGGGAACAAGTTTAATGAAAAAGTCTCTTCTACATAAACACCTTGATTTAGAACAATGATTAAATTGTTTTTGATAAATTATCGATCTTCTCTTTTTTTTACATCTATACAGTTTTAACTTTCTTTAATACTTTTCCAATATAGTATCGATAACAATCGATTTTGCAAAATTACAACATAATCAGCCACATTTATCCTTCGGCCGCTAGGCCCCCCCATCTCGTTTTGAAATGAGTTTCTGTGTTGTCCTGAAACACACCTGTGTTTGTTCCGAAAAAAAAATTATATCAACCTTTGTTAGCACGATTTTGATAACAAAATAAATGATCATTAAAAAATACACATTCGCTTAACATACCTATAAAATAAAACCCTTTCCTACATTATCTTCCTCCCAATCTTCGCTCGTTGATTGGACTTTTTGTTGTGCAAACTGTATTCCCCCAAAAAAAAAAAAAATAGCATTTCTTCCAAACCACGCCCCGACAGCGAGGAAAGATTTTTGCGCCCCCAGTTGTACCCTTCCATTTTCTGCCAGCACTTCTTACTCGCCAACACTACCACGTTCCGCCCGCACCGAGCCTGTCGTACGCTCCCTCCCACGTGAGTCGATCCACGTCCTCCAGCCCCCGCTCCGCCCCCCTCC
>JARSSU010002265.1:0-11244 GCA_029619165.1 Eurosta solidaginis
AACTAAATTCTACAACCATATACCGCGGAAACGGAAAACACGACAGACCCTAATCTTCAGCAGTAACGCTACTATTGGAGTTACAAAATTTCCACACAACATTAAATACTGCTCCTAACCAAAACGCAGCAACTTCAACAAACTCATAGTGGAAACAAAAATGTCTTTTTTTGATCCAGCCTAATGTTGCATATATACATGTACATGCTTGCGCATATGGGTGGTGTGATTTTGATTTACAAAAGCAACAATTCTTTGCTACAATTGATGAACACATTTTATTATTAAATTTTCAATTTTTTAATGCGTTTTTTACACACTCACTACCAAGTGAGGTTATCACTGGATAGTCGCCACCGGAAATATGTGCACAGACATGTACATAATGATGTGCATTGGACTGCATGGAATCATGAAGGAAAAATTTTCGGGTCTGATTAGGCAATCAAAAAAATCGTGGGTTCGCAAACCACATATTCAATCATGAAATTTCCCTCAAATAATATTTCCTTTGTTCTTAACTTAAACTAAACAAACCCGCTAGCAATTCCATTGCATACACCTGTTAAAAAAAAATGCAAAAAAAATAAATAAGTAAAAATCAAAAAATCACGGAAATAAAAATTTTCAATTAAGGACACCCTAATATAATGGCGGCCACCGTGGTGTGATGGTAGCGTACTCCACCTACCACACCGTATGCCCTGGGTTCACACCCCGGGCAAAGCAACATCAAAATTTTAAAAATAAGGTTTTTCAATTAGAAGAAAATTTTTCTAAGCGGGGTCGCCCCTCGGCAGTGTTTGGCAAGCGCTCCGGGTGTATTTATGCCATGAAAGCTCTCAGTGAAAACTCATCTGCATCGCAGATGCCGTTCGGAGTCGGCATAAAACATTTAGGTCCCGTCCGGCCAATTTGTAGGGAAAATCAAGAGGAGCACGACGCAAATTGGAAGAGAAGCTCGGCCTTAGATCTCTTCGGAGGTTATCGCGCCTTACATTTATTTTTTATTATAGTATAATGCACGGCACATAGCACAATTCCTTTTTTACTTTTCGAAGTAAAAAGTTTAAATACTAAACAAAAACAAAGAACAAAAAATTGTCTAATACAGAAGAGAAATTTCGGATTGCTCGGGTCACCCTAATGCAAAATATTGGAATTAAGTTTTTGCTTTTCGAAGCAAAAACCAACAAAAAAAAACGTAAACATTTTTTTTCACAATAAAAAAATCACTGCACACCCTACTATGTTGTCACACCACGATCGCATGATTTTAGTGCGGATCGTTGCAAAAAAAAACACAATCACACTTTCACTATGCTAGTTACTTAGTTACTCTGTTTTGGTGGAGGATTTTTTGTGGTACCTTTCATAGGTCTTCATTATCACATTTTTCCTCTCTTTTTAGTTGCAATATATATATATATATATATATATATAATATATATATATATATATGTATGCATATCTTATTTTTGCACTAAAACACTTCTCTAATAACAAATTACCAACGGAAACGTAAAATGCCCGCGATTTTCTTCACTCGCCCGCACACGCACTAATTAAAATTACAATCACAAAACAAAAATCACTCGCGGATACGTTTCTTTCATTTCGTTTTTCATTAAGTACTTACGGAAGTTAGTGAAACATCCAATGTGTCGATATTGCAAACAATCGATACACTATTACGGTAGCATAAGAGTGTTGACACATCAATCATCCTTAAGGCTACATGCTCCACGTGTGGAAAAGCATGACGTAGATATTTACATTTTTGAGAAACTAGTTAGTAGTCAAAAATAGATGCTATAAATTCTTGGAAATATATAAATGAGACATTGTTTTAGAAAATCTTTTCTGTTAATCTTTGGTTTGGGCGTTGTTTCTGTCTTGGAGGGTCCGAGGGTATCATTTTGCAAAACAAATGAATATCAGTTATACTACATTACAATACATCCATCGCGTATTTATATATCGCATACTGTACCCTGCTTCCACCAACAACCCCTTATAAGGTGAAATCTACATTTACCTTACCAGAATTTCTCGCCAACCGAAATACGCTCGCTACGTCGGTAAAAACCAGAACGACCGATGAGGAAAGCGACACCCTCTCCATTAACGCATCGGAGGTCGAAGCAGACTCCTCTGCAGCGGAAACGTCTGCTTTCCGTCCGAGGCCTCAGGTGGAGTGGAATAATCTGCATTCCACCCACCTTCTACGAGCGGATTGCAAATGAAAACTTTCCAACCGCGCCGTTTCCGTCCTCTACTTCTACATGAGGTGATCGCAAGCGGATTGGAAATGCAAACGTCCGTTGCACACACATAAGCAATGAAATGTTTTGTACATACATACATGAAATAACAAAAAATAATGTGCCACTGAGATTGAACCATGTACATCTATTATTTATTTGTCTTCAATTTTCGACTTTAGGTAATTCAAACGGAACCTGAGCAGAAAATAGTTTAAGCTTAATTTAAGCAAATACTGCGAACCAGCGGCGGAATATGTCCAAATAAATCTTGCGTCTCGCAAGGGGTCGGCATGTTTAGGCCAACAGCCTAAACTCTAAACATAAAGGTCGCCCTCGCTTTTTTTCTTATATTGGTCAACAGTGCCAGTCAAACTGTTTATGTTAACCATGAAACTAAACATCGTAGGAATAAATAAAAAGTTTGACTGGCAAGCGGTATTGACCTGTTATATATTTTTTACCTAACTTGTTTTCACACACCAAGTACAAAGGACGTATCCTACCGCAGTTTCCAGCTTCAACCAAAAGGTAACCTAAAAATATATATAATTAATTTTTTTGTGCACAATCTTTATTTCAAATAAAGACACTGTATTAACTAAAATTCTAATACCAAACTTTTCTTCTTTTCTGCATTATATCTTGACCGGCACCATCCCTGAATTGTGGCCCGGCCAAGACAGTAGTTTAATAAAGACCATTTTGTAATACAGAATATTGGAGTGTTTTATTCAACAGTTTAGCGATACGAACGTAAGAAGAAGATGGCAAATAAGCGGAATTTCCCTAAATTGGTTACAATATATATTATTATTTTGATGCAAAAAAATATTTTATTTTAAACAATTCAAGATTATTAGCAGAACATAATAATTGCTTTTATAATAAGTTCTTTTATAATGTACTTTGGTTAAAAGTATTACAGTTTGAAGTTTAAAGTAGGTTGATTTGTGCTTATTTTTGGAAAATATTCTTCCTTTGTTAGATCTAGAATTTCGTAATTTTTATATTTAATAACTGATTGAAATGATTTTCATTATCTAGCAAAAATTTTGAAAATTTTAAGCTGAACGTTATTGCTAAGGACTGTGGAGGATTAATTCTCGAAGTTATGCTGTTAAATATACTTTAGCTTCTCTATGCTTGCTTCGAAACGCATGCTCCAAATGTATTTAAGAGGGGCCGCAGTTTTTAGTAGCTGTGGCATAGTGCACAGGGAAATGATGTTTTGGTTTAATGTTCCTTAAAGCCTAATAAGAATAGATGATGCGATTTAATAAGCTTTTCTAAAACTACTAGCTCTTCAGTCGAAATCTGCGATTTTAATAAGTATTCGAATAATTGTTTCAGAATTATCAATGTTTGTTATCGCGTGGTATCAAGTCTCCTCTCATCAGTGGTAAAAAGTGAGCGAAACATGCTACTTCAGAAGCCGAAATTTTTGGATTGTAATTACCTTAATTTTCTAGCTTCTAAAGGGGAGATTTATCGCTTAATAATCGCTTAATATCGCTAATAAATTTTACAAATATTTTAATCATAAATCAAAAATCGTTAAACCTATCGTAACAAAATTCGGCAGAGAGGTAGTCTTTAGTATGTTATGGTTTCGCATTTTCGGTGGAAGCAGTAAGGAAGGCGGTCGGCTTGATGTGGTGGTGCACAGTGGCTAGTCATTGTCGGCTGGGGCGGGTCCTTGCCTAACCTTACTGTTCCTGCGCCCATAATCAGAAAAAAATTCAAAAACTCAGCTGTCAGATTCACTGACAGAAGCGCAGAGACCGACTCAAAACGCTTATAACTTCAAATCGAAACGACATCCGGTCGAACGGATGCCATGGACCGTTAACGTTCAAAAAATTTAAATTCCAAAAAGATAACCGCAAAAAAAAATTTACCGAACCGGACATGGCCGGTTACCAACGCTGAAAATCAAAATCATGCTGAAAAGTAATTAAAAAGAAGAAAGGCCAAATATAATTTGGGGGCGCCGCGGGTGTTGTTGCGACGCCCGGTGCTTAACCCACCCTCAAAATCCATGGCCACCGACGCACCTAAATTTACGGTGACCCCCTACCTGTATTACCCTCTACCTTCTAAATAAATATGGAAGTCAGCATTCCCATTTATAGTACATTTATTTAAGATACATTAAGGAAAAAATGGTTACAAAATTCATTTCAATTTTTCATCTATTCTAGCGAAACAGAGAATAATTCTTATTGTACGTTTTTAGCTGTAGATTTTAGTTGTAAGCTTATGGGTAAGTACAGTTATTAATAATTAATAAAGGGAGCGGAAGAGTATATAAAAAAAATTGTTGTATTTTAGTTATTTTATTTTATTATAGTTTATTTTATTTTTGTTTATTTTATTTTAGTTTATCTCATTTTATTTTATTGTAGTTTATGCTTTCTCTTGAAGAATTAGTTAAATTTTACTGGGTCTTCTTTTCTTTTATTTTTATTATTATTATTTCTAAACTTTATTATCTTATCAAAGTTTATTTTATTATAATTTATTTCAAATTTTGGTTTTTTTGTATATTTAGCTTAATTTTATTGAACTGTATTTTAATTTTATTCTATCGGCAAAAAAAATGTGTCTGAACATATACGACTAATTATTTAGATTGTAATATTTATTTGTATCGGTATGTGACCGTTTCAGAAACTCTCTTTAAATTGCCTACTTTTACTATTAGTTATAATAAGGTTTGCATGTCTATGAACATATGCACTTTTATGTATATAATTTCATGTATGTATGCATATCCGTATATATGCGAACAACGCAAGTGCTATAGCTTATATTATAAGCTTATTTACGCTTCTTATGCTTCTCAAAAACATTTAAGTACTCTTTTTATTCCTAATCTACGTTTAAAGTTCGTATGTATTTACGCACTAATAGGCTTTATCATGCTTCAGCCGCTGATATTAATTCTTTAACTATGCTAACCTTAGTTTAAAACTGAATAATCCGAGATTTCAAATTGGGTATGCCGTAGTTATTTACGCTTTTATAATGACCCTATTTCCCGCCTTTAGCTTTTATGCATGAAAAAATCTTAAATGGAGTTCATACCCACCCAGCATCTGGATGACGAATTTACTTCCGTATCAATAGCGCCTTGATTATTCCTTGCAGCTAAATCGAGTTAGTAAAACAATTGGAACCAACTATTTATTGAAAATCCGATTGCCTTCTTATGCTCACGCTTCTCAATAAATGAATTAAAAAAATAATTATGGCTATACAAAAATATGTTTAGACCTAAAGAAATGTGGATGCTGTTCTTAGACTACGATGTCCGATAGCATTTATGCCGACACGTCTTCAAAAAAAAGAAAGAAAAAAAGGTTACAGTCTATGAAAACCGTGGTACGGAAGCGGAGGAGGTTGAACCGCTGGTAATTTAAGCTCGATATGCTCCGGCTTCAACATCCCACATGGGCTATGCTTGTTTAAAACATCACACTACCATTATTTAAGAGGATGACCATAGACAATGTTGGATGTTGTAGTCGTGGGTGAACCTCGTTCAAGTTAACTATCGGCAATTACCTGAGGTTTTAATTAGCTCACCTTCGAGCTTCCGGATACTTCCATCCGCTGAGGAAATACGTTTATATATAATATTGAATTACGCACTAAATATGATGGAAAAATGAATCGCAAGCATATTCCAAATGATTCCAAATCAAATTCGTTCAACCTAAAAGATAGATTAGCCAATATAAGGTTATGTGATGATGAAGTTCTAGTGTCCTTTGATGTTGTTTCATTGTTCACTAACATACCAACAATGTTAGCCTCGAAAATATTCTAGGAAAATGGAACCAATAAAAGAAAAAACCAATATTCCAAAGCCGAAATTCCAGGAGATACTAGATTTCTGCCTTAAAGATAATAATTATTTTATGTTTGATAATAAGCTTTATACGCAAACGTTTGGAATGCCTATGGGCAATCCAATTTCACCTACAATAGCTGACATTGTTATGGATGACTTACTGACAATGCTATTTTGGAACTTAAGAAGACGATTTGATATAGACATAAAATTTATATGTAAATATGTAGACGATCTCTTGGCGATAATTAAACGTAACGACGCGAACATTATTCTAGATATTCTGAATAAATATCACAAAAAACTGCAATTTACAATGGAAATAGAAGTCAACTCAAAATACTTTTTCTTGATGTCTGCATCCATAGGGAGAAACACAACCTTTTTCTTGGACTGGTATTCAAAACCTACCTCTTCAGGGACGCCTAATAAACTACCTTTCCTCGCAGCCGACCAAATATAAGATTAATACAGCAAAAAATTTTCATACATAAAATTTTGACCTTAAGCCACAAAACTGTTCATAATGCCAATTTACAAAAATTTATAATATTTTACGCAGCTCCTAATAATTTAATACGAGAGCTAATAACCAAGAAATCATGAAATCTAGCAACCAACCTAACATAAGAACAAATTTAGAAACGAAAGCAGCGAAAAAGTTTTACAGCGTCACATACATACCCAAGCTTACCGAAAATATTGATCACAGCATATAAAAACAACTAACACAACACTTGCCTATAAGTCAAACCGCACTTTGTCACGATATTTACAAGAACAAAGTGTCCTGTAGATCTCCATCAACAAAACAACGTTATTTACGAAATTACTTGTAAAGGAAACCAAACGAGAATGCGGCAAAATATATATTGGCACAACAAAGCGTCCCTTAGGTGTTAGACTGGGCGAACATGAAGCGGTGATAAGAAAACAAAAGAACAGTACAGCGTTATCACAACACATAATATCAAGTGGACACTCAGCTGACTTTACTAATGCGAAGATTATTGACAGGGAACTTAAAGAAACAACAAGATACACTTTAGAAAGCCTGAGAATCATGGAAAGAAGAGAAAAGACGATTAACAAGAAAGAAGATACAGACAATATAGCATCTGCTTACATTACGTGTTTAGGAAAATAGTTTTTAGTATTGACGAGATTACCATAGCGTTAAGTTGGTATTGATTTACTGTCCATAAATGTTCAATGTTTTTATGTTTTTCAAAAGTGTTGTATGTTCAAAGACAATAGTTTTAAATAATTTCAAAAGAGGAAAACCCCTCGGCAAGGTGCAATATTGTAAGTTGGTTTTTCATGTATTATTATCTGTTTTTAGTTGATTTTTCATACGGATTTATCAAACTCAATAGAATTGTATGTAATTTAACATTTTTGTATTTTGTTGTTTGTAACAGATTTAACAAATAAACACATACCCCTGATGATGCTAAAAGTTATTAGCGAAACGTTGGGTTAGAAAGTGGAATCATTTAATTTTATTTCGCACTTAAAAACAAAAACTTAGACCGGAAAAGCCTAATAATATACCTTCAGATTCCAAAACACATTTCATAAGATTGATAATTGTGGTTAAATACGAAAAAAAATATTGTGAAAGCTAATGGAATGTCGTAGCAAATATGATGATAAAACGAATAAAGGGGAAAAGAAAACGTGGCTTGCAAATGGTCATTCAGGAATATTCCCAACCAGGGTACACCCTTCTCCCGATGGTACATTGATTTTCGAATACAAGGAACACTTTACATCTGAGCGTTTTAATCAACTTCCTGATACACTTCCAAAATGCTGACTAGGGTATAACTGGCAAGTATTCCCCCCTTTACAGCTTATGTACATACATAATTTTAAGTATATATTAAATAGTATTACAAACTGAATCTATCATAAGTAATTAAATTTAAAGGTAGGGGAAAAATTGGTTTTCCGTAGCCAGAACGAACTCACCGCTTTTGTGCTGGTCTTGGTGTCACGGCTGGGTCTGCTGGTTGTTGTTGCCCCAGTGGATGTTACGGCCGGCCTCTATGCGTCGGCCCCTGCTGGTTTTTGTGGTCACACTCGATGTTATAGCGGCCTATATGGGTCGGCCCTGCTAGTTGTTGTAGCTGGTGTCGGATGTATCCGGGAAATTGACTTGTCTCGGTAAGGAAAGGCAACTTTGTAGCTTTTATTTGATTCACAACTGGTTTTTATTTGGGTTGTTGTTTTTTTCTTCTGCTTTGCAAAAACAAAGTTTGTGAATTTTGTGAATTTTTGTTTTGGCGGTGCGGGTTTGCTTTATGTTAATGTGACCGCTGGCGGTTTCATGGGAAGACGAACTCAGTAACAGTGTGGTGGTTTTGGAAAAAAAAATTACAACTACAACACCAGCGATAACGCAACCACAAATGCGGTCGTACAACAAGCCAGCAACAGGCTTTACTCAACAAATCCAATGATGATCTACGACGAAAACGCCCCGAAACTACTTGACCACTACTCTTCACCATTATAAATCCATCCTATCCGATTACAGTGGATGTTTTGCACAAAATTTGCACTCCGCATGGCCACGTGTTGCGCATTATCATCATTAAGAAGAATGGCGTAGAAGATATGGTGGAATTTGATAGTTTTGCGGCGGCAAGAAGAGCACGTGAGAATTTAAATGGTGCAGATATTTATTCGTGCTGCTGCACTTTTAAAATTAATTATGCCAAACCAGAGCAATTGAATGTCTTTTCCAAAAAGAAGGAGTCGGAACCCGGAAACAGCATGGTTCTTTTTTCTTAGTGATCGCCGATTTTTTCCTTCTTTGTTTCGATACTTTTCCATCGAAACCTTTAGGCCCCATCACTAGTCACTAGGTGTGTTCGCACGAAAACGCTCCCAAGTGGACCGTAACCGTAGACCATAACAGCAGACCGTAACAACTATAAGCAATGCTTTGAAGAAAAATTAACGAAATCGGTTAAGGACAACGCCCACTTTTATATAAAATATTTTTAAAAGGGTCGTGGACGAATAAAATAAGCTATATCTTTCCAAAAAAGAGCTTTGTATCAATGGTAATTCATTTCCCAAGTGGATTTATAACAATAAATAGGAAAAACCCTTTTATGACTAAGCAATTTTCTATGTTTCGGGAGCCATAATTCGCCCACTAAAACAGGCGCACAACAACACCACGCGATACCACCATCAAAACCGCCAACAACCACCAACAACAACAACGGCAAGGCCGCCAGACATAGGCCTGCTGCAACAGCGCCAACACCGCGCGCTACCAGCACCAACAGCGCCAACAATCACCAGCAACAAAAAACACCAGAAAGGCCGCTACATATAGGCCCAACGAACTTCAACCCGGCATAGTAGCCGGCCATAAGCTACCCCATCAGACATAACCACAACAACCAGCAATAACAACAACAGCAGAAAGGCCGGACTTCAACCCGGCATAATAGCCGGCCATAAGCTACAAAACCAGACATAACCACAACCACCAGCCATAACCACAGCAGAAAGGCCGCTTCATATAGGCCTAACGAATTTCAACCTGGCATAACCAGCGACCGACAACAACAAGAACAGCATCTAAATCGGTGAGTTCGTTCCGTAAATTCAAACTAGTAAAACGTGGTCAAGCACATGGAATTGAGTATGAAAAGTTGCAGGATTCTCCTGTAGGCCACAAAACCGATTGTTTGTAATGAATATTGATTTTGAATCTTTATTTCTTCAAATAATAGCTCTCAAGTATTTTATAATCACCAATTCACAACTTTGGTTGGCACAAATCCCCAACTGAACCCTCCGAGAGGGTGACGACTGGAAATGGACACTACAGTATTGAGCCTGTGCGAAGTCAGGACGGTGTCCAGCTAAGATTAGGAATCAGGGCTGTGTACCTGACCCAATGGCCTGGTTATCAGGAAATGATTCTTGACCATGGTTTCTGGGGTATCTTTCTCTCTTTCTACCACTTTTTCGTTCTCTTTTCTTTCTTTCCTATTTCCTTTCCTTCTCGGGGGCTGGATCAAGGAGTTATGCGTTTCCGTGCCGAGGATCAGCCCGGCTGGGGGCCCTAAATAGCCCAGTCGCGAACGGAGCCCTCCTGGTAATAGGTCCCACCAGGTTGTATGACGACCTTACCCGGGTATTGCGAATCTCTGCCCGAATGGACGTTCCTTTCTCCGCTACTCGTGGGAGCATGAATCGCAACCAAAGGAATAGAAAACAAATAGAGACCGGCGCTCTTCAAAAGCCGGGAGGGCTTCTGCCCCCCACAACGGTGACCAGTGCGATGCAGGGTAATTCTAACCGCCAGACGTTGGCTAAAAAAGGGGACGGTTCAGGACCAGTGGCGATGCCGGTTCAGAACCCTCTCCGCAACAAAACTTGCGGCAGTGAGGCAGGGCAAAGGGGTGTTCTCCGGGATACTCTTGGAACGAAACAGAGATACAGTAGGTGTACAGAATGTAGCCTCAGTTGAAGCTGGTACACAGGGCCCCCGTGGTCCACCCCCGACACCCACCGCCTTCACAAGGCCAAATGAGCGGCCACACTCCAGTGAAGTTGGATAAAAACACAGGAGAGCGGCTGCAAGGATTATAACCAGATCCGCACGAATGCCAGACCTCGTGAGTAGAGCGGAAAGCGACAACGTGGGAGAAATCCTAGCAGAAATCAAATGGGCGAAAGACGTGTTACCGGACTTTCGTATTGCAGAAGGGAGGGAGCCACAAGCGGTAACCAAAAGGGCAAGGTCGGCGGAAGTAGTGCCTGCCAAATCAAAGAGGCCGAAGGTGCATGGGCTCTCTTTTGAGAAAGTAGTCAAGGACAAAATCCTGCTAGGGGTCCTTGACGACAATCAGGAAGACGGCGCAGTCGAGAAGGACAAATGGAAATGGCTGAAGAGTGAGCTTTCAAACATTACCCTGGACGTGCTTAAACGCATTCCTGGACCGCCACCGGTATGCAACAACGCCGGGAGGTTCCAGGGCAGCATCAAGGTTGTGGTACGCGGAGACGAGAGGCCTGCATCTATCTACAAAAAGCCGATAGATATTAAATTTGAGTTTTATTTGTTTCAAAATAAATATTTACTTTTAT
>JARSSU010002266.1:0-25018 GCA_029619165.1 Eurosta solidaginis
GTCCGTCCGTCGGTTAACACGACAACTGAGTAAATTTTGAGGTATCTTGATGAAATTGGGCTGTGCTATGTAGGTTCCTGAGCCTCATCTCAGATCGCTATTTAAAATGCACAATATCGATTCGAACAAACCGAAAAGTGCGCTAATTCATTACCAAGACGAATAAGCGATGAACATTGTAGTGTGAGTTGAACTTATGACACACAATAGAAAAGTAGTAAAAGTTTGGACATGGGCGTGCACGCCCACTTTAGATAGTAGATATTACAAATTTTGCAAGCTGTAATTTGCAGTCGTTGCAAAGTGATCTCATGATGAATTTGACAGGAACGTTCTGCCTATTACTGTATGTACGCTTAATCAAAAATTAGCAAAATCGGAGAAGGACCAACACCCACTTGATAAGTAAAATTTTAACTAAAAATTTAATAGCTTTTACAAAAAGTGTTTTTAAAAATATAAAATAAAGGTGATGTATGTCGAAAAACATTCAAGTCTCCAGTATGATTATGTGCACACAAATACAAAATAAAAGAAAATTCAAAATGGGCGTGGCGCCCTTTTCATGTTAATTTGTCTAGGATACTTTTAACGCCATAAGTCGAACAACAAATTACCATCCTTTGAAATTTGGTAGGGGACCTAGATTTTATGACGCTAACTGGTTTCTGTGAAAATTGGCGAAATCGGTTGATGCTCACGCCAGTTTTTAGTACACAGTCGTCCGGCTGTCTTCCGCATGGCGCGTTAACCACGCATAACTTGAGCAAAGATCGCCATATCTTTACTGAACTTGTTCACGTACTTATCTGAACTCACTTTATCTGTATAAAAAATGAAACGAATCCGACTATGACCACGCCCACTTTTTCGATATCGAAAAATTACGAAAAATGAAAAAATGCCATAATTCTATACAAATACGAAAAAAGGATGAAACATGGTAATTGGATTGGTTTATTGACGCGAAATATAACTTAGAAAAAACTCTGTAAAATGGTTGTGACACCTACCATATTAAGTAGAAGAAAATGAAAAGTTATGCAGGTCGAAATAAAAAACCTTGAAATCTTGGCAGGTATTACATATATAAATAAATTAGCGGTATCCAACAGATGATGTCTGGGTAACCCTGGTCCACATTTTGGTCGATATCTGGAAAACGCCTTCACATATACAAACTACCACCACTCCTGTAAAACTTCATAATACCTTTAATTTGATACTAATATCGTACAACAGGTTCTAGAGTCACCCTGGTCCACCTTTATGTGCGATAGTCTCGAAAACGGCGACCACTAGAGAACGAAAGCCCACTCCCTTTTAAAACTACTCATCTAACACCTTTCGTGTGATACCATATCGTACAAACTTAGTCCTCGAGTCACCCTGATCCACCTTTATGGCGATATCTCGAAAGGCGACCACCTATACAACTACCACACTCCTTTTAAAATCCTCATTAATACCTTTAATTGATACCCATATCGTACAAACACATTTTAGAGTCACCCCTAGGTCACTTTTATGGCAATATTTCGAAACGGCGTCACCTATAGAACTAAGCCTCCCTTTTAAAATACTCATAACACCTTTCGTTGATACCATATTGTACAAACACATTCTAGAGCCACCCTGGTCCACCTTCACTGCGATACCTCGAAAAGGCGTCCACTTAGAACTAAGGCCCACTCCCTTTTAAAATATCATGAACACCTTCATTGATACCCATATTGTACAAACAAATTCTAGGTCACCCCTGGTAACCTTTATGGAATGTCTCGAAACAGCGTCCACCTATGGAACTAAGGATAACTTTCTTTTAATACTCATTAACATCTTTATTTGATACCAATATCGTACAAACGCATTCTAGAGTCACCCCCGGTCCACCTCTATGGCGATATCTCGAAAGGCGACCACCCTATACAACTACCACCACTCCTTTAAAACCTCATTAATGCCTTAATTTGATACCCATATCGTACAAACAAATTCTAGAGTCACCCCTGGTACCCTTTATGGAGATGTCTCGAATAGCGTCCACCTATGAACTAAGGATAACGTTCTTAAAAATATCATTAACAACTTTCATTTGATACCATATCGTACAAACAAATTCTAGGTCACCCTGGTACAACTATATGGAATGTCCCGAAACAGCGTCCACCTATGGAACTAAGATTACTTTCTTTAAAAATACTCATTAACACTTAATTTGATACCCATATCGTACAAACACATTCTAGAGTCACCCTTGGTCACTTTTATGGCAATATTTCGAAACGGCGTCACCTATAGAACTAAGGCCCACTCCCTTTTAAATACTCATTAACACCTTTCGTTTGATACCCATATTCGTACAAACGCATTCTAGAGTCACCCTGGTCCACCTTACTGCGATACTCCGAAGAAGGCGTCCACCTATACGAACTAAGGCCACTCCCTTTTAAAATACTCATGAACACCTTTCGTTTGATACCCGTATTGTACAAACGCATTCTAGAGTCACCCTGGTCCACCTCTATGGCGATATCTCGAAAAGGCGTCCACCTATAGAACTAAGGCCACTCCCTTTAAAATACTCATGAACACTTTCGTTTGATACCATATTGTACAAACGCATTCTAGAGTCACCCCTGGTCCACCTCTATGGCGATATCTCGAAAAGGCGACCACCTATAGAACTAAGGCCCACTCCTTTCTAAATACTCATGATACCGTTCGTTTGATACCATATTGTACAAACGCATTCTAGAGCACCCCTGCGTCACCTTATGCGATATCTCGAAAGGCCACACCTATAAACTACCACCACTCCCTTTTAAAACCCTCATAAGCCTTTAATTGATACCATATCGCTACAAACAAAATTCTAGGGTCACCACTGGTACACTTTATGGAGATGTCTCGAAACACGCGTCCACCTTGGAACACGGGATACTTTCGTTTAAAATACTCATTACACACTTTTCTCGATACCCATATGTACAAACAAATTCTAGAGTCACCTGTCCACCGTTATGGCGATATCCCTAAATGCGTCCATACTATAGAACTATGGCCACTCCTCTTAAAATACTCTTTAGTACCTTCCATTTGATGCACATGTCATACAAACACATTCCAGGTTACCCTAGGTTCATTTTACCTATTCGAAGAGATTTTCCCTTATTTGTCTCCATAGCTCTCACTGAGTATGTATTATTCGGTTGACACCGAACTTAGCCTTCCTTACTTGTCTAGAGTAGATTTGTATCGAAATCTGCATAGGTGAAGCGCTGAAGCGGTTTTTACGAAGCCTGGCTATGCGGACCTCGAATAACTACTACTGGAAGAAATCACAATAAATTAACATGTTGGTTATTGAAAAACAAAAGAAACATATAAATAATAAGAAGAAACCAGTTACGCTTCGCCAAACCTAGGGCTGTTTAAAAATTTTATATGAAGTGCGTAATCACAATACATATACGAATTATATGTGCTCGTACGACTGAAATCTTTTTGAATTGCGCAAACATTTTTTCCAATGTTTAAACGAAATTGTGATTGTCTTTCTTAACAAATAAATTGGAATTAAAATTTTTCGCAGTGCTATACTATTATTGAACAAAAGTGTTGTCAATTTGTTCAGCGTAAATTTAGTATCATACTGAAGTGCTTGTCTTCATATGGAGTGCTTTTTCTTGCACGTTTCATGTGAAATCCGCACGCTTCATATGGCTCGAATTTATATGTGAGTGCGCATGTAGGTGAGTGCCATGAAATTATTTTTAAAAATCAATGTGTGAATTTCTATCTATGCCTATCTTGAGGGTAAAGCAAAAACAAATTCTATAAAAGTATAGGGTTTGAGCCGCACTGGCTAAAGCTCAAATACGAATATTGAGCTGCATCTTCCAAATACTTATTACTGAAATTTGGCACTTAATGAGAAGTAAGTGTGGTAGGTGGTGAGGTGATTGTGTAATATGGGCACAGTTGTAACCGTAACACAACCGGTTCCATAATAGCAACATCGTTACTACACATGTTTCCATGCCCCTAATATCCTCAATATAGCCATAACGTAAGCGTTACCGTAATAGTAACCACACCACAAGTAAGCGTTACCGTAATCGTAACCGTAACTGAAAATGTAATTGTATCCACACCCTTTTATAACGCAAAACATAATAACCACCACATTTAGAAAAAAAAATTGTGAAATTAACAAGCCCGTGGCTCAAAAGTTGTTAAAGATATTACATTGAAGTTTGGCAAAGAAGCTATCCTTGTTGAACTTTAAAGACTGACGTGAAAATAATAAAAATCAGTTAAGGACCAAAGGTACATATAACCTTAACAAAGTTTGCAATAACTCTATGGTATTTAACTACATTTGACTGGTATTCTACCTCAGTTGTGGTATGGTTGAGCTAAGAGCAAAACTTAAAAAAATTTTTGAAAATGGGGCGGGTCACCTTGTTACTCTTTCCAAAATACTTTTAATGCCATAAGTGGAACGAAAATCTCCCACTCCAAACGAAATTTGACATAAAAATTTGTTTCATAGCTACAACTGGTAAACTGCATTTTTACCCGCTCAGTTCATTAGTGGTAGCCTCTGTATCTTTTTGAAAAGAGCGGGTCATGACATTCCATTAATTTAAACTTAGAAAATTTGCACATTCATGGCTCTGGCATGAGGATGATAATAGATAAATCATAAAAAAACTCTTTTAAGTTAAATAAAAAAAAATCGTACGAAGATATCAACACAATCAGTGCCTGTTCTGAATTCCGATTCGATCAATTTTTTCGGAATCGAAATGGATTGGTGTTCTCAATTCGATCCGACAATAATTATCGGTTTGAAAAGTATTGCCTCTGAGCAGTCGGAATGAAAATTAATGGCAATTATACACAAATGTTGCGATATTTGTCTTTCAAATAATTTTTTTTAATTCTTCATTTTATTTGGAAGAGTTATATGATTTTTGTTTAATTTGAGTTAAATGGCATAATAATCTTTCTTTAAAAACTTCTATCAAGAATCATTAGGCAAACAAATCGATGCTGATCGAAATGAAGTCTACCTGTTCTGAATTCCGATCCAGCGCATTTTAACGATTCAGCACGCACAATAGCACGTCTTCTGCGTCTGCGCATGTCCAAAAACCATATCTGCAGGCATAATAAAATAAAATTTTATGATACTTAAACAAAGCACATAAACAAAAACAGCTGATTAACTGGTTACCGAATCGGAATGAAACGATCGAAATCGACTTGAATCGATTTTTACAATCGGAATTGAGAACACCAAATAGAAACCGAGTCGAAATCATGTCGTTTTACTTTTCATTCCGAGTCGGATCAGAACAGGCCTGACAAACTTTAAAAGGAATCACTTCTCATTGGCTGTCTCGAGAAACACAAAGCCATAGACGCAATAATAAATAAAAACATTTCCCTTCAAGGACAAAATAAATAATAAAGCAAATATCGGATTACGCTTACAAAAAATTACGCTTGTCCGACTGGCAGATATTTTATTTATTCAAGGCCTTACAGAAAATTTTAATGCATACTTGTCACTAATTTCTTTCAGAATTTTAATTAAATGCACGTCGTTATTATTTAAGTGCCAACAAGCTCATTATTCCACGAGCTGTACGTTTACATAATGATTCGTGTGCTATTTGCGCATTCATGACGTTCTCTAATTTGATTGGCTTTTGAATGAAATTCAAATGAACTTTATATTCAACGATTCGTTAGAATAAACAAGCATCACGAATACTTGGAAATATTTTCTAGCACAAAAACTGAAATTCTTTAAAAAATAAAAACTTGCTCAAAAGGGCCTTCAATCACGATAAACAAATGCACGTCTACTGAGGATTCTGCGAAAAAAAATCTATCTAAAAAATATTATAACAGAAATGAAAGTTTCTCAAAAGAATCAAATAAATATCTGTGTATGTCTATAAAGGCATGGAATTTCATCACGTTCACTGTCAAAATCAATAACATCTACATGTTGATTTTAGGGATAAGTTATGTAACCGCAGGAATGATAATAACAAACCACCAAATCGTAACTAATTGTCAGCTAAATTTTTAAGCGCACCAAGTATTAACGATTTCTTAACCAACTCGAAAAATATAAAGTTCAGATATCGTTAGATGAGCTTTCGGCTTGTGTATAAAAGAATCTTTACTTTCAAAACTCTTACGCACAGAAGTCAAGTGTAGGAAATGTCTATTTCAATGTTTTAAACTCCTATATCTTATCTGTACTTTACTTATGCATGTTGCTCCAGTAGCATCAATGATCTGATCTGATAGTAAAATGGTCCTCTATATTATCCGAATTGAGTCTGCAATAGTGTCCACAGATAACCGCAGAGGCATCTGAAAGTTTCAAATATAGATACTACCTAAATTAAAGCAATCCCGAAAGAATCCGGAAATATCCTAAAGCATTCTAGAAATATTAGGACAATCACTTCCAAGAGGATCGCAATAGTCCAGAAGTTTCCCGAAATGTACCCAAAATAATCGACCGAAATAGACCAAAATCGTCGGAAATATCTCACAAAACTTTCTCAACACATCCACAAGCACGATCCCAAATATCCCTTATCTATCCCCAAACCATTTCAAAATGGCTCCTGACATGTTTCCCGAAAAATTACCAAATCCGCAAATGGTCGGATTGCCAAGAAACATCCCGAACCATCGATCCTACCCTTTCACATTTCGAACCCGTAAATCGAAATGGAATAACTGCATAGTTTTACCAGGATACCCATTTAAACCTACCTACTGCCTCTTCGTTTTCAATTGCATAAAGCTAGCCTTTACCCGTGGCTCAGTTAACGTTTGAAACATTAAACATACAATTTTGTTAAATTAAAGGTAAGATTTCATTGATAATGAATGATACCGAAATATTCCCAATGTGATCCCTAAAATAAATACCTCCGAATCATTAGCAAATGATTACGAAAACAATCCCAAAATAAACCTGAAAACCTTTGCAAAATTATACCATTTTAAAATTATCTGATAAAATTCCCACATTGATCCCAAAAAATATCCCCAAATGTTTCAACGATAGCCACGAAATATTTCCAAAAACAGTTCCTAAATAACCAAAAAACTATAATTAGAAAAATATTCATAAAATGGTCCCTATATGATCCTGAAGTAATCTGTAACAGTCCCAAATTATCGCAGAGGCAATAATGAAAGCTTTAGAAATGATAGATATATATAACCTAAACTAAAGTAAATCCCGAAATTACCCTAAAGCATTCCAAAAATATTACGTCAATACTCTCCAGAGGTTCGGAAATAGTCCAGAAATTTTCCAGAAATGGACCAAAATAATGCCGAAATAGTATCCAAATTGTCCAGAAATACTCAAAAAATGTTCTCAAACGTGATCCGAAATCCCAAGTTATCCCTATCTATATCCCCAAACCATTTCAAAATGCCCCTGAAATGTTTCCGAAAAAATTCCGCAATAGTGCCAAAGTGATAGTGAAAGCAACATCAAAATTGAACTAGAATAGCTTGCATCTTCATCCCAGAAACAGTCCTTAAAAGTCTCGAAATGATAAATAGTATCTAACTGATCCGAAGGCAATCCCGAAACTAGTGCCGAAATTGCCAAGAAACAATCCCGAACCATAACGACTCCCCATCTTTTCGAAAAATGGAATAAGTGTCATAGTTCATTATCAAGGGCTGATGAAATTCATAAAACTAGATGAGTGGATTTCCTTAGGATGCGAAACATAAATTGAGTACAATGTTGAAAAAATGGGTGTGGCAGCGCACACATTTGAAGAAAAAAATTTAAATGGTTTGAATGCCCTAAATGAAACCCCATTGATAATATTCTGTTGAAATTTCCCAGAGGCGTTGCCCTTTTCGCTGCGTATGTATGTATATACACACTCTGTGTTTTGTTAATCTCTCTATAATATTATTTATGCCATATATCGAACAAAAGACGAAAAACCCAAACATAATTTGACGGAATCATTTTTGTTTATGACAATTCTGTTTTTTTCAAAAGCGGGCCGAATCGGTCGGAAGCCACACCACATAATATATTTAAAGCGCGTAATTTGTCATTATAGATATATTCAAAAGTACAACAAAATAAAAACAAGTAAGGAAGGTTAAGTTCGGGTGTAACCGAACATTACATACTCAGTTGAGAGCTATGGTGACAACATAAGGGAAAATAACCATGTAGGAAAATGAACCGAGGGAAACCCTGGAATGTGTTTTTATGACATGTGTATCAAATGAAAGGCATTAAAGAGTATTTTATGAGGGAGTGGGCCATAGTTCTATAGGTGGACGCCATTTAGTGATATAGCCATAAAGGTGGATCAGGGTTGACTCTAGAATGCGTTTGTACGATATGGGTATCAAATGAAAGGTATTAATGAGTATTTTAAAAGGGCGTGGACCTAAGTTCTATAGATGGACGCCTTTTCAAGATATCGCCGTAAAGATGGACCAGGGGTGACTCTAGAATGCGTTTGTACGATATGGGTATCAAATGAAAGGTGTTAATGAGCATTTTAAAAGGGAGTAATCCTTAGTTTCCATAGGTGGGACGCCGTTTCGAGATATCGCCATAAAGGTGGACCAGGGGTGACCCTAGAATTTGTTTGCACAATATGGGCATCAAACGAAAGGTGTTAATGAGTATTTTAAAAGGGAGTGGGCCTTAGTTCTATAGGTGGACGCCGTTTCGAGATATCGCCATAAAGGTGGGCCAGGGGTGACTCTAGAATCGTTTTGTGCAATATGGGTATCAAACGAAAGGAGATAATGAGTATTTTAAGAGGAAGTGGGCCTTAGTTCTATAGGAGGGACGCATTTTCGAGGTATCGCAATAAAGTGGACCAGGGGTGACTCTAGACTTTGGTTGTACGATATGGGTATCAAATGAAAGGTGTTAATGAGTATTTTTAAAAGGGAGTGGGCCTTCGTTTTATAGGTGTTCGCCTTTTCGAGATATCGCCATAAAGGTGGAGCCAGGGGGTGACTTTAGAATTTGTTTGTATGATATGGGTATCAATGAAAGGTGTTAATGATTATTTTAAAAGGGCGTGCGGCTTAGTTCTATAGGTGGACCCTTTTCGAGATATCGCCATAAAGGTGGACCAGGGGTGACTCTAGAATTCGTTTGTGCAATATGGGTACAAACGAAAGGAGTTAATGAGTATTTTAAGAGGGAGTGGGCCTTAGTTCTATAGGTGGACGCCTTTTCGAGATATCGCCATAAAGATGGACCAGGTGTGACTCTAGAATGCGTTTTGTACGATATGGGTATCAATGAAAGGTGTTAATGAGTATTTTAAGAGGGGAGTAATCTTAGTTCCATAGGTGGACGCCGTTTCGAGATATCGCCATAAAGGTGGACCAGGGGTGACCTAGAATTGTTGTGCACATATGGGCATCAACGAAAGGTGTTAATGAGTATTTTAAAAGGGAGTGGGCCTTCGTTCTATAGGTGTTCGCCTTTTCGAAATATCGCCATAAAGGTGGACCAGGGGTGACTCTAGAATGAGTTTGTACGATATGGGTATCAATTAAAGGTATTAATGAGAGTTTTAAAAGGGAGTGGTGGTAGTTGTATATTGTGAAGGCGTTTTTCCAGATATCGACAAAATGTGGACCAGGGTGACCCAGAACATCATCTGTTGGATACCGCTAATTTATTTATATATGTAATACCTGCCAAGATTTTAAAGGTTTTTTATTTCGCCTGCAGAACTTTTTTCATTTTCTTTACTTAATATGGTAGGTGTCACAACCATTTTATAAAGTTTTTTCTAAAGTTATATTTCGCGTCAATAAACAATCCAATTACCTCACCATGTTTCATCCCTTTTTCGTATTTGGTATAGAATTATGGCATTTTTTCATTTTCGTAATTTTCGATATCGAAAAAGTGGGCGTGGTCATAGTCGATTCGTTCATTTTCATACCAAGATAAAGAGAGTTCAGATAAGTACGTGAACTAAGTTTAGTAAAGATATATCGATTTTTGCTCAAGTTATCGTGTAAAGGCCATGCGGAAGGACAGACGGACGACTGTGTATAAAAATGGGCGTGACATCAACCGATTTCGCCCATTTTCACAGAAAACAGTTAACGCCATAAAATCTATGCCACTACCAAATTTAAAAAGATTGGTTAATTTTTGTTCGACTTATGGCGTTAAATGTAGCCTAGACAAATTAAATGAAAAAGGGCGGAGCCACGCCCATTTTTAAATTTCTTTTATTTTTGTATTTTGTTTGCACCATATCATTACTGGAGTTAAATCTTGACATAATTTACTTATATACTGTAAAGATATTAAATTTTTTGTTAAAATTTTACTTAAAATTTTTTTTAAAAGTGGGCGTGGTCCTTCTCGATTTGCTAATTTTTATTAAGCGTACATATAGTAATAAGAGTAACGTTCCTGCCAAATTTCATCATGATATCTTCAACGACTGCCAAATTACAGCTTGCAAAATTTTAAATTACCTCTTTTAAAAGTGGGCGGTTCCACGCCCATTGTCCAAAATTTTACTAATTTTATATTTTGCGTCATAAGTTCAACTCATCTACCATAGTTTCGTTGCCTTATCGGCTTTTGTAATGAATTATCGCAGTTTTTCGTGTTTTCAAAATTTTCGATATCGAAAAGTGGGCGTGGTTATAGTCCGATATCGTTCATTTTAAATAGCGATCTGAGATGATGTGCTCAGGAACCTACATACCAAATTTCATCAAGATACCTCAAAATTTACTCAACTTATCGTGTTAACGGACGGACGGACGGACGGACATGGCTCAATCAAATTTTTTTTCGATCCTGATTATTTTGATATATGGAAGTCTATATCTATCTCGATTCCTTTATATATGTACAACCAACCGTTATCCAATCAAACTTAATATACTCTGTGAGCGGACGGACATGGCTCAATCAAATTTTTTTCGATCTGATTATTTTGATATATGGAAGTCTATATCTATCTCGATTCCTTTATATATGTACAACCAAACGTTATCCAATCAAACTTAATATACTCTGTGAGCTCTGCTCAACTGAGTATAACAACTGTAAGTGGTCGCGGTCTACTCCGTTCAGTTAAGCTCTTCACAAAACTTTTAATACCAAATTCGTACAAAAAGTGACCAATTTTACTGAAATTTCGTAAGAATATTGGTTGTATGGCAATAATTGTTTGAAAGCTTTTTACGGACAAAGATATTAACATATATGTAGATAGCGTTTTCGACCTTTCATATTGTTACGAATATTAGCACACTAAGGGGTACTGCCATCTCTAAGCCGATTCTAAGCAGTGATTGTATCCACATCCATAAATCAATCATTATGTTTCTACATAAACGAATCAATAATTATGTCTACACATATGTACGTGCACGCAGCGGAGAAGCAACGCACAAACACATGCAGATATCTTATCTGAGATGCTCCCAAAAGTATGCAATTGTAATTGTGGATGTGTCACTCACAAATACACGCGCATAGGAGAGCTACACACGTGCATCTGTAGTTATAATTATATACCAGTGACTAAGTAAATTTTGGAAGCGCCTAGAAGATGCAACGAGGAAATCACACAGCATAAAAGCAGCACAGTAGAGGCGCGAGAATCAGTTTTGATTAAGTACGCTATCTGTCGAGCAATAGTAGAATTATTTATTGTGAAGTACTTTAATAAAGGCCATTTTGCATTATTAAATATTGGAGTTATTTATTCAACAGTTTAGTGATTCGAACTTAGCAGAAGGATACAAATAAGAGGATTTGCAGTAAATTCGTTACAATATCATTAATATTCGTGATATCTCTCTTAAATGTATCCTTGATATATATGTATAAGAGCTCACAGCTGAGTGTATATTGTTCAGTTTCGCCAGAACATACACTTTCTAATTGTTTTATTTTTTCGTTATTATTTACTTTAAGAATTGTAATATTTCATTCCCTATCATGATTCAATTACTAGAGGTTGTTCTTCAATGACGACAGATATTTGACACTCCCAAATTGAAAAATCTGGACGGGTTGCTTTTACGGAGTAAGGAAAACGGGGAATAATTCAAGCCCCTTCAGTGAAATTGTATCTTTTGTAGTATATTAGTAGTGATAGTAAATTTGCAAATGCCAAAGGTTTTTGGCGAAATAATTCATTTTCTACTACATATTGATTTGATAAAGTTATGTTGGTTTGGTCATTCTTTCAGAAATTGTTTGAGTACGTTAGAATTTTATTCAAAAATGCACTCTCTCAAATTTTTGTCCAAAACTCCCTACATGAGCATAAGTTCAATGCATTTTGTCATAAGAGGGAGTTAATGAAAAGCATTCTGAGAGGAAGCGTTCTTCAATCTAATTCTAATATAGGGCGGTTTTGTGTCAAATCCTGAATAGGGAAATTCTTTAAATATATTTTGAGATAGCATGATTTTGAACAGGCAGCCGACATGGAGTGATCCGCTATTCAGCAGCCGCAATGAACTGACAAAACAAAAATAAAAGAAAATGGCTTATTGTCTTAGAACTTTATATTCCTACCTTGACTTTGATAGAATAGTTAAGCTTTTGTGCGGTCGTGGGAGTATTCACCTTTTCATTCTGAAATTTCGGAAAGCTCTTTTCCGTTAAGTATTCATGGAAGCGTATAAACCGTTAATTTAGAATATTCGGAATACGTTCATTTGATAATACCTCACGAGGTCCGAATATGCATAATAATCCAAATATAAACTGATTCTCAAATTTTTAAATGGTTAAATGGAGACGAATGTTCCGAACATATGGAATTAATAGAACAGAAGGTCGACTTTTCATACGCGCCAAAAATATCGGGAAAAGTGTCAAAAGACGCGTATTGACCTCGATAACAATAATTCGAAGGCGGAAATAAAAATTTTAGCTCTTTCAAAAGATATTGTCGAAAAACCGAAAAATGACCCCGGGTTGCGTTGGCGGCCTTCAGCCGAGCTTATAAAAAATTACCTTGGCCGGTCCACCAATGAGGTGGGATCTAAATTAAATGCGTGCAAAATCCCTTTGTACACAAAATCTTTTTCAGTGCACAAAAACATTACAACAATCACATGAAAATTGCCCAATTTCAACTGCAAATATCTCCGGACAGAGATAAAATTTTTCTTTTCCGCCTTCGGATTATTGTTGTCGAGGTCACCATCTCTCCATATTTTTGGACGCGTATTAGCAGTCGACTCCTGTTCTAGACTTTTACCTGAATAGTTAACATGTCCAATGAGTACATTTCGTTATGGCATCTTCATTATTTACTAATGAAATTTTTACGTGAATCGATTTAATAGTCGAGGTTGTGACGTTTGAACGATGATTTTGAATTAGTTTAGGTTTCGTATATTCGTAGGTTACGAAAGTGCACGATTTCTTGGTGTCCTCACTTTTCATAAAAACCTATGTTCAGCCACATTAATAGATAATGGCATAGTTAATATGTAAATTCATCTTAAAATTAAAATAATTTTTCTAAGGAATTATGCAGTTAAGTACTTATCGGGTATTTGTAAACTGATTGCTTCCTATTTCTACTACTAATATTTTTCGAAAATTCGCAAAGAAACAACACAGTTAACGGATGTCAATTCGATTTGGGAGCAAAATGGCTGCAACTGTCAAAAAATGTGTCTGTCGAGCAAACCTCTTGTGATTGAATCATGATTCCCTATCCCATATACCCAGCTGTACTCGTACACAGCGTATTATAACTTTGATTGGATAACGGTTGGTTGTACAGGTATAAGGAATCGAGAGAGATATAGACTTCCATATATCAAAATCATCAGTATCGGAAAACAATTTTATTGAGCCATGTCCGTCCGTCCATCCTTCCGTCTGTCTGTCGTCCTCTAACACGATAACTTGAGTAAATATTGAGATATCTTCACCAAATTTGATACACGAGCTTATCTGGACCCATAATATATTGGTATTGAAAATGGACCAATTCGGATGATAACCACGCCCACTTTTTGTATATAAACATTTTGGAAAACGCAAAAAGCCTGATATTTAGTAAATAATACACCTAGAATGTTGAAATTTGACGTGTGACTGATATTGATACTCTTGATAAAATTTGAAATTTTTTTTAAATGGTCGTGGCACGCTCACTTGTGATAAAATAACAAATATATTAATCATAAATCAAAAATCGTTAAACCTATCGTAACAACATTCGGCAGAGAGGTTGCCTTTACTATAAGGAATGCTTTGATGAAAATTTAACGAAATCGGTTAAGGACCACGCCCACTTTTATATAAACGATTTTTAAAAGGGTCGTGGACGAATAAATAAGTTATATCAATGGTATTTCATTCCCGAGCGGATTTATAACAATAAATAAGAAAAACTTCAAATTTAAAAAAATGGGCGTTGGACCACCCCTTTTATAACTCAGCAATTTCTGTTTCGGGAGCCATAACTCGAAGTAAAATTTGTTCAGAATAGAACCATATGCATATGTATTATTGCGCAGCTGTGTAACACTATTAAGCACACAAAACAAACAACAACAGCATTTCAAGTGTTCATCTGGGTATGTAATGTTCGGTTCACCCGAACTTAGACTTCCTTACTTGTTGGAACCATAGAAATACATATTACTATGCCAAATATAGAGCCCGCCATGGCGTATGAGTGATATAAATCTGAAAATTTTACAGCTCCCCAATTTACAGTTTTCATCATAATAATGCGCAAGCAAGTGCTTTAGACAAAATTTGCTTGCATTATTTGGAGCCAAAACGCTCTAAACAAAGTTTACGTAACTGAACTTACCATACATTTACGTAACTATGTATATACTAAATATATTTACACTTGCAAACTTTACACAAACTGCAATTTCTTTCCGCTTTAAGCGTCGTTGTTCTAGTTGTCTCTCATTTAACATTTCCATTCTTTTAATAAAACATTTATGTTTGCCCTGATTGTGGCTGCTTTAACCACTACATAAACGCTTCCATCTATGCAGCGTTTTTTCGTTACACCTGCTAGCCATAACATGTTTCGTAAGTGCAATTTACATTAAAATAAAAAATAAAAAAAAATAAAAAACACGAAAAACAAAAAGCAATTTCATATGATACACACAACAAACAAAAGTTAAATGAAAAATAAAGCAAAAGGTGTCACACATGAAATAAATTGTGTACATAAGAAAGAGGAGCAAGTTTATGTGGGTGTGAGAAGCGAGATAAACATATGCGAAAGTGAAACAAATGACAGGAAAATCACTTGTGTCATACAAAAACAAATATGTAAATAAACAAAAAACTAACAAACACATATATCTGCATATGTTATATACATGTACATGTTAATATATATGCATTCGCATGTATCTAAAATGTTGGTAGTGAGTGTATGAATGAGAAGAAAACCTAAAAGCGCCAAAGGCGTCAAACGAAGTACAAACAAAGTAACAGGAATGAGCAACCAACACCTACAACCTAGCCAAATAAAACCCCGAACACACACATGCACACTTAAATGCGTATAGTTTTTGTTACTTGAATATGTACGTAATAATTTTCTATTTTGAACTATTTAAATGTTTTTATGTAGGTTTTATGTATTCAGTTATTTGCAGATTTGTTTCATAGCAAAAACAATTTTTAAAGTTTAAGTTGAAATATACAAAATTGAAAAAAAAATTCACAGAATATTCGTACATCTATGCGGGGGATGATACTTTGATTATTTGAGGCTGGGTGCGAGTTCGCCTAAATACTACGTAAATAGATAAAATATATAAATCATTGAAAAAAGTCGATAAGGCAGTGTAAAAGAAAAAATTAAGAATAAATAAATGTCCGATCGATTCCTGAACAGTTTAGAGATGGTACCTAATAGCTTCGCTTCAATGTAGGCAGAATAAGAATTTAATTGTGGATCCTCAAATCATCCCCCCATCAAAATTTGCTCCTGCTACTAAGAGCCCAACCGCTGTCTAAAATAAGATATTTTGAATAATACCCAATGTTACTCTCATTATATAGTTCCACTTGAGATGGTGGCGGCCATTACTCCAGGTGCTCCACAATGTAGGAAAAGGGGGCCCTATAAGCTGAAGAAGCTGCGTGTTCTTGTACTGTTCTCCAGGGATGCTTCCCCACCATTGACCCCTGCCCGGTTGAAGCATGTTCATATACGTACATAATTTGCATGCTCTTCAGGTCATTCTTGACATCGTGCCATTGAATCTAGCTGGTTACAACGTCAGCCCTGCGACGGAGCTGTGCTGTTGGAACAACAAGACCACAGGACACTTTAGTATACTAAACAAATACAGTTGTCTTCCTTCTAGCACGTATCTCCGTGCGACCACAACAGTTGCGAAGACCAACTTTAAGATAAACATTTCCAGTAGGAATGACTGCACGGAGTCGGATAGGTGCATTGCTGTTGACGGCAGTATTTCCATATACACGGACGGCACTAAGCTAAACGGTAGAGTTGAAGGTGGCATATACTCAAGGGACGTTGGCCTCCAGCTCTCCTTCAGACAACACGCCTACTGCTGCGTATTCGAGGAAGAAGTTTCAGCCATCATGGAAGCCGCAGTTAGGATAGGGACACACAATGTCGGCAAGAAATCTTTATTTTCAGCGTCAACCAGGCTGCCATAAAATCTCTTAGCTCTTACTAGTTCAATTCTGAACTAATACTAAAATGTCGCCGATCTCTTTAAGAGATGGCCCAACAGAACCGCGTACACCTCACATGGTTCCCTGGACATAGGGACATCTAGGGAAACAGCATCGCAGATAAACTCGCAAGGCCAGGTACAATCAGGCAGATTCTTCCCGGCCAAGAACGCTTAGGTATACACCTGACCACATGCGAGCTAATACATCCACAGTCAAGCCGACGAAAGATGGCTACAAACACCGGGGTGTCGGACATAGAAGGAATCCTGGCCAAAATGGGATTCTAAAAGATCCCATCACGTGCACAACCTAAGTAGGGATACAATTTCCATACTTTTGGGGGCACTAACTGGGCACTGCTTTATAAGTAGGCAAGCAGAAAGTTAGGAGCGCCTTATCGTCGATGTTGCAGCAGTTCTAAAGAGGATGAGGAGTAGGAAACGGTGGTTCACCTCATTTGCAACTGCCCGGCACTAAGTGGCGCACGGCACTGCTTTCTGGGTGCTTCATTTTTAGATAATCTGAGCCAAGTTGTGGAGCATGATTTAAGGGTCTGGTAGCTTTTTTCAGGTCCTCAAAATGGTTCGAAGAACAAAGTTAATGGTGTATTTTTGTGGTATCACAACGGGCCTAATATCACTGGCCTAAGTGTGTGTAGGTCCCGTCCGGCCAATTTGTAGGGAGAATCAAGAGGAGCACGAAGCAAATTGGAAGAGAAGCTCGGCCTTAGATCTATTCGGAGGTTATCGCGCCTTACATTTATTTATTTTTTTTTAAGTGTGCCCTCGGGCAGCCACTTCAACCTAACCTATCTAACTTATTATTTGCATGAACAAAGATTATTTCGTTGTCCAATTTTGGTGTAATGGCTTACTTGGACCCAGAAAACATAGTTCGGTATGAAACAGGAGGGAAAGCAAACTTTTTGCCCTTTGTCGATATCGAAAGTTTCGAAAAATGCGATAATTTGTTATCAAGGACCGATAGGGTGATGAAACTTGAAAAGACCCACAGAGTATTGATACTTGATATATTAGTTGACCTTAAGACCAAAAAATAAAAATTTGGTAAAATTTTGGAAAATAGGCATGACACTGCCTACATTTAGAAGAAGAACTCTAAAGTTTCGTAAGCCGTAAATCAAAATCCAATGAAGACATAATGTTGAAAATATCAAAAAATTAAAAAATGGGACAATGCAAAAACAAATATTGGTAAAGTGACGGAACGTAAGTGGAATAACTTTTAACGAAAATAGAAGTTAAACAAGATTTAAAAAATGGGTTTAGCGCTGCCCACATTTAGTAGAAGGAAATTTAAAAACTATGAAAGACAAAAATCACTTCGCCTAAAAAATATTTGCTATGTTATTATACATAGATCTGAGGAATGATTGTTAAAAACCACGCCCACTTTTTTAAAAAGCTTGCCTGTGGTTGTAACCATCACGAAATTTTCAACTTTTTTATGGCACGTTACTACATTACCATTAAAGTACGTAAGTGCAAAGTACAAAATGTTAATAAAAAAGTATAAATAGTCTTGGGCCTTAAACTTTTTACATAGTCCAAATCGAACGAAAAGCGACCAAAATTAATGAGATTTGGTAAGAAAATCATTCCTAGACGAGTGAAAATCTTTCATAAAAAGGACATGTAGGTCGCATCCTGCCAATTTGTAGAAAAAAATTAGAAGGAGCACACAGAAATTGGAACACAAGCTCTGCCTTAATTTCTTCGAAGGTAAATCGCACCAAATATTAATTTTTTAGTTATATTCAAGTAATATATTTAAACATTCATACAATTTTATTTTCGAGACATTTCCCTCCATGTGCATGTCCAATTAAATATGAGAACACACAGGGCTGGTCAAGGTTTCGCCCAAACTTGGACTTCAGGTTTTTGAATACTTTTTGAAATAATGCTGCTCCCTGCTGCCGTCCATTTTTATTAGAAATATTTCCTGCTCTAGGGAAAAAATATGTACACAATTTCATTACGATATGTTAATTTTTCTTCGAGTTATGGCTCCCGAAACATAGAAAATTTCTTAGTCATAAAAAGGACGGTGCCACGCCCATTTTTTTAAATTTTAAGTTTTTCCTATTTATTGTTATAAATCCACTTGGAAAATGAAATACCATTGCTATAAAGCTCTTTTTTGCAAAGATATAACTTATTTTAGTCGTCCACGACCCTTTTAAAACTCTTTTATATAAAGTGGGCGTGGTCCTTAACCTATTTCGTAAATTTTTTCAAAGCATTCCTTATAGTACAGACAACCTCTCTACCGAATTTTGTTACGATTGGTTTAACGATTTTTGATTTATGATTAATAATATTTGCAAAATTGATTTTATCACAAGTGGGCGGTGCCATGCCCACTTAAAGACATTTTTTTAAAATTTTTATCAAAAGTCTCAATATCAGTCCACACGTCAAATTTCAACATTCTAGGTGTATTATTTCCTATATAATCACGTTTTTTGTGTTTTCCAAAATGTTATATATATAAAAAGTGGGCGTGGTCCGCTCATTTTCAATACCAATCTATTCTGGGTCCAGATAAGCCCTTGTACCAAATTTGGTGCAGATATCTCAATATTTACTCAAGTTATCGTGTTAACGGACAGAAGGACGGACGAACGGACATGCCTCAATCAAATTTTTTTTTCGATACTGATTATTTTGATATATGGAAGTATATATCCATCTCGATTCCTTTATACATGTACAACCAACCGTCATCCAATCAAAGTTAAAATACCCTGTGTGCAAAGCACGCAGAGTATAAAAAATGAAATACAATCAAATTATTATACGAAAAATTTACTTTCATATTTGTAATTAAAAAAAAATACACGCAGATATTGGGCATGATATTCTTGTTATTAATTTCATTAATTAATTTAAAAAAAATCAAGCCAAGCTCAAAAATGTTTTCGAAGGATTCCAAAAATGCGGGAGTTTGGCTAAAAATTCGATTTTTTAATAAAAGTTTTAAGAATTTTTTGGGATGACAGTTTTAGAGTCCAAATAATTTTAGTCAAACAAAAAATTATGTAACGAATTTACTGCAAATCCTCTTATTTTCAACCTTCTGCTAAGTTCGAATCACTAAACTGTTGAATAAATAACTCCAATATTGAATAATGGAAAAATGGCTTTATTAAAGTACTTCACAATAAATAATACTGCTATTGCTCGCAAGATAGCCTCTTAATCAAAACTGCTTGTAGCGCCTCTGTTGTTGGTGCTTTTATACTCTGTGATTTCCTCTTGGCATCTTCTAGGCGCTTCCAAAATTTACTCTGCTACCGCCATATAATTATAACTACAGATGCACGTATATAGCTTCTCATATGCGCGTGTGTTTGTGAGCGACACTTCCACAATTACAATTGCATACTTTTGGCAGCATCTCAGATAAGATATCTGCATGTGTTTGTGCATCTCTTCTCCGCTGCGTGTACGTACATATGTGTAGACATGATGGTTTATTCGTTTATGTAGATACATGATTGATTTATGGATGTGCATACAGTCACTGCTTAGCATCGGCTTAGATATCGAGTTTTCAACTGAAATTTTAAACCGAATTCATTTTTGAAATATGCTGCAAGTTTAGGTCCATTTTCACAAAATTTTGTTAAGGACATGAAGTTGTATGATATATTTTTCGTTGTTTTTGTTTTGTTGTTGTTTTTGTAGCATGCCACAGCTTCGCTGTTAAACTAAGAGAATTCGGCACGAGTAGATGAGGTTGACAATTGAGTTGGAGAAGCTATATTTTGCGCTGGCCTTGAAGGGGTTGCGCTGCACAGCCCCTTGAATCAGTTTGGTATTTTAGTCGCCTCTTACGACAAGGATAGCTGCCTCGGGTATATTCGAAGCCCCCTAACCCGCTGGGGGTAGCAGTGCCTCGCCCCATCCAGTTCAAGTTCCGCACATAAATCCAAATTCACAGCAATTAAACAAATTTTAAAAATTGTACATGAAGTTTTATTTTTTTAAAGCACTGTCGAAAACCGTTTAGTTTTGAGATTTTTTGTGTAGCGTATGTTGCGCATTTTTTCTCGAATAAAAACCGATTTTGTTCACCATGGCTCAACACAGATGAAATATTGCGTACATTAGTACCTTGCGTGACGATGAAAGATGCCTTGGAATTTTTTTTTATTTTTTCCCCCTTTCTATTCTTCATATTCAAAACTTTTTGGCTTAGACTGTTGATCGATTGATACGACAAAGCTTTTAATGAAGGACTCAAATCGAATCAAAAAGCAACATAAAATATCTCTTTAACTAGAAATTGCCTTACAGCCAGAATTGACGAAACTTGTACTCAATATGGATCATTTTATTTAGGAAAAAAGCTTTAAGCTATCAGATATGTTACTCATATGAAACGATTGGTAATTTCAATCTAAAAAGTAGTTAAAATGAAAATGCAATGTTAGATTTTGACCGTATTTTTCTTCAGTATTTAATGATGCCTCAGCACATCTTACACAAATTTTATTCTACAACCCAATTCCTGAGCTAGAAATGCTATTTTCTTCAGGTCTTCCAACAACGATTTTAAATGTTTCAAAATTTTCCAATGCCCCATAAACAATTCAAATAAACATATGGGTAAGTACTTACTTACATACATACACACATATGTACTTCCATTTGTATTCGCATGCCCTCTTTTTGAGCAATTTCGAATTAGTGAATCAAATTTCCGGTCCAAACCCGTAGCTAAAAGTGGGCACAGACTGGCATATATTTGAGTGAGGTTATTGAGTATATGAGTGCTACCTTTCTGATTCAATTAAAAGTTGATATAATCTTTTGAAGTGCTTGAATTTAATGCCGGAAGTTTGTACTGCAAACTATTTTACTTTACAATCTAGCTAATAGAGCGGCACGAGCCTATTATAATAACACACATACATAATAAGTGCTTAATATAAGAAAATTATGTGGTCATATATGTATGTACTTATACAATCAAAAAAAAACAATCCTAAAATGAGGAAAATAGCGATTAAAATAAGGAAAAATGGTATATGGATATTTCGTCGTAGAAATCCGCAAAAAGTTATTTTTTTTTAATTGAAACTATTTTATGCTTGGCTGTTGGCAGGGCTACTAGAAGTAGAGAAGGCCTGTGGCTTCCTGTAGAAGAACTCTGTAAATGGTTGACGGGCGTGCATATTCTCAAACAGACAAGTAGCGCTCATGGCATTGGACTCACTCACTACTTACGTCCTCTAAGGCCCTAAGAAGGCACTAAACAATAAAGCAACTCAGCGAATTTTACTCCCTAATGCGTACTAGGTCACAGGAAGAAAGACAAGATATCACTTGATGTATGCGACTACACATTAATAAAAGTGACATTTTACCTATTTCAAGAAAACCCATATTAAACAAGTAAAGGTGTCTAAGTTCGGGTGTAACCGAACATTATATACTCAGCGTGAGCTTCAATTGTATATTTCATTCAGATAAATTACTTTTCTACATAACACGTGGCACCGCCTGTTTAAAAACAAAAAAATTTGTCCCATTACCTCTTACAATAAAACATGATAAGTGGAAAATCATTGATTCAAAACTATATTTTGCTAAGTTATACCTTATTATTCTAGTATACGACCCTTTTAAACTTATTTTATATTGTAACGAATTTACTTTAAAAACTGGCTTACAGAGCTGGCTGTTTCCTGAATCACTTGTGACACCGTTTCTGCGAATGTTGGCTTTGGGTTTGCGTATGTAGCTCGCTTTGTTTCGACGTCCCGTATGCCATTTATAAAGCTCTGAATCTTTACCCTTTCAGTGTATTCCACGGGTGCGTCCTCATTCGTCTAAATGTGCCAGCCTTTCAACATCCGACGCAAACTCTTGCAATGTTTCACCAGGCCTCTAGAAGCTGTTCAATAACTTCCATTTGTTATATCGGTCTCCTATGCTCAGTCCCATATCGTCTCTCTAGAGCGCCCATCAATGCTTCATAACAGTTCCGTTCGCCCTCTGGAATTGCCTGTAGATTTCGGAAGCTCGTCCTTTCAATGCTACGAAGAGTGAAGCAACTTTATCTTCAGCATTCCATTGTTCACTGTTGCGGTTTTCTCAAATTGTAGCTTAAAGACCTGGAAAGGAACAGAACTGTCAAAGATGGTTTTTTACCTTTGGATTACTCGTTGAAACTGCTGGGCGATTTAGCTGCAACTGCTCGATACGTCCTCTCAGAGCATCCACTTCGGCCTCGATTTTTTCCTCAAACTGTAAAATTTTTGTATCTTGCGCCTCCAACTTTGAGGAAATACGTCCTTCTTGCTCTTCCAGTTGAGCAGAGATCTGCGATGATATCTGTGCTGAAACTTGCGCCGACATTTCGGATATTCGTGCCTCTTGTGCTTCAATCTTGGATGTTATGCGTGTCTCCTGTGACTCTAATTGTGATGACATGTTGGTGGATATTTGTGATGACATTTCGGACATTTGTGCCGATATTGCAGCCAATATCATGTTCAGGGCTGTGTTCGCCATTGTCTGCGGTGTTTCATTTTTCTCTTCAATTTTTTTTGTCTCATCGCCATCAAGATGAAAGACGTACTCTTCCACGTCAAATTCTATAATTCCATTGCCTGTCGTAGTCGTTCCTGAAGTTCTAGTGTAATGCCGGTTGTATTCAATCCACGGCTCTCCAACTCCTTCTTCAGTTACTGGATCTTCACTTCACTTAACTTTGCCATGTCCAAGTTGTATTCGAATCTCCAGAATTTATTCAACAATTCCTCTTCTGACACCAATTGTAACGAATTTACCGCAATTCCGCTTATTTCAAATCTTCTACTAAGGTTCGAATCACTACTGTTGAATAATAACTCCACTATTCAATCTTGCAAAATGACCTTTATTAATGTACTTCACAATAAATAACACTAATATTGCTCGCTAGATAGCGCCTTAATTGAACTGATTCTCGCGCCTCTACTGTTGTCGCCTTTATACTGTCTGACTTCCTCGTTGCATACTTCTAGGCTTTTCCATTCCAGAACTTACTAGTTAGTTATCGGCTACAAAATCACCAACCACAACAACGTTTATAGCTTCTCATATGCGCGTGAGTAATACTTGCACAAATTATTGCCCTCTCTTGTGATCACCTCAGATGAGATATATGCATGTATTTGTGCGTTTGTTCTCCGCTGCGTGTACGTACATATGTGTAGACATAATGATTGAATTATTGATGTGCATCAAGTCACTGCTTAGCATCGGCTTAGAGATGATAGTACCCCTTAGTGTTGCTAATATTCGTAACAATATCTAAGTTGCCGTGGTCTTTAGCCGTTCTCGTCCATTTTTACTAGAAATATTTTCTTCTACAAAGAAAATATGTGTACACAATTTCATTACGATCCGTTAATTTTTCTTCGAGTTATGGCTCCCGAAACATAGAAAATTGCTTAGTCATAAAAGGGGCGGTGCCACGCCCATTTTTTTAAATTTTAATTTTTTCCTATTTATTGTTATAAATCCACTTTGGAAATGAAACACCATTGATATAAGGCTCTTTTTTGCAATATATAGCTTATTTTATTCGTCCACGACCCTTTTAAAAATCTTTTATATAAAAGTGGGCGTGGTACTTAACCATTTCATTAATTTTTCTTCAAAGCATTCCTTATAGTAAAGGCAACCTCTCTGCCGAATTTTGTACGATAGGTTTAACGATTTTTGATTTATGATTAATAATATTTGTAAAATTGATCTTTAGCGCAAGTCGACGGTGTCACGCTCATTTTAAAAAAATGTTTTCAAATTTTTATCAAGAGTCTCAATATCAGCCACATGTCAAATTTCAACATTCTAGGTGTATTATTTACTAAATAATCAGGTTTTTATGTGTTTTCCAAAATGTTATTTATATAAAAAGTGGGCGCGGTTATCATCCGATTTCGCTCATTTTCAATACGAATCTATTCTGGGTCAGATAAGCTCGTGTACCAAATTTGGTGAAGATATCTCAATATTTACTCAAGTTATCGTGTTAACGGACAGACGGACGGACGGACAGTGAGACGGACGGACGGATGGTCAGACATGGCTCAATCAAATTTTTGTTCGATACTGATGATTTTGATATATCGAAGTCTAAATCTATCTCGATTCCTTTATACCTGTACAACCAAAGGTTATGCAATCAAAGTTGAAATACTCTGTGTGCAAAGCACACTAACATCAC